>JAFIDM010042896.1:0-13333 GCA_023159025.1 Thereuonema tuberculata
TGTCCTGTCTTTGTTTTATTGTGTGGATTCAAATTTTGAAATCAAATTTGAGATTTTTTTAATAATAATAATATTCACACGGTAAAACATTAATGTTTTATAGAGACGAAATTATAAATTTTATCTTTTGATATCCAAGATCTTCCAGTATGAATTTACCACGATTTACCATTCTTTAATGGCATCTGGAATCTCCATTCTTGATATAGTTATTGTGACATGTATCAGTATTAATGGAGCTGAGAGGACAGAAATAAATGTAAAACTTTATGAGGATAAAAAATGAGGATATACGAAATTTCTCAAAACGAAATATGTTCAAACTAGAATGTGTTCTTAAATGTGGGATGATTAAGTATGTGAGGCGAAGATTGAAGCAATACAACATTAATATTAGGGGATAATTCTAGATTATTCCAAATAGACAGGGAAACCTTTCCATTTTGCAAATGATAACCTGATAGGCTTTCTAGTTGAAGGTAGGATAGCTCTGTAATTTAATGCAAGAAATAGGGAGTGAGAAAGCAAAACCATCAAAAAAGAAGATAGGAAGTCACTCCTAAAAAATGAAGGAACATTGAATTCTGAATTTAGTCTTAGAAACCAGAATGTTGTCCATTATGATTTCATCAAAAAATTCTTCGCAGGTATAAACTTAACAACATAGAAAAAACCCACCAGAATTCAAAAAAATTAAATAAATATCGATATAATTACAGACTTTAAATGGAAATTTCTACGTTCTGAAAAGTGACAGCAGTTTTTATGTCCATTCATTTCTTTTTTTAACAAAGAACTCTTAACGGGTGTAAAGAATTATTAACTTTCCTCAAAACAGGAATAAATTTTAAATACTATCCATAAATTATTAACTTAATAGAAATAAAATAAAATAAATTCGTGGATGTTTTGTTTGAAAAACGAGCTCATAATTTCACGAGGGAAGACCTAAAATCATCTTGTTCATTTACAATCGCGTAAAAACTCTAACAATGTCTTGACAATGGAAGCATTTTATGATACTGTAAGGAACAATTACCTGGAATGCTAATAGTCATAGCATTGTCCGCTGTTATCATATCATCACCAAATTCTAATTTGATGATCATGTTTCATGATCATTTGATGATTATGATTTCTTCCATTTATCAAAATTTAACAGTGTAAGCTACTCCATCGTCTCAGCATAAATTTGAAGAAGAAAGAACAATTCTAAAATAGGTAAGTGACATAATTTAGCCTAGGAAATTCCTTGTATTTATAAGCAAAGATACTTGAAACTAACGTCAAATATTCGAAAAATTGAACTGATTTTTTTTCCAAACCCAAAATATTTCGAATTATATAGGCCTAGTCAGTGAATTTAAATAGCGACGAAAATAGAATATCTTACATGAAAGCAAGTATATATCTATGCAGTTTATTAGGCAATCCAAACTTGTAAAATTTATCCAATTTATTATATTCTATGTTATTATAAAGCAGAATGAGATTAAAATTTTAAAGTTGTTTTTCTTCTGTACAATTTAATTAAGACATTTTAATACCTGCCAGTCAAGAAAATGTAAATTAACAGGTGAAATTTAATTCTGAAATATCAAAAAGAGAGCAAAGCTAAATATAAGATTAAAATGTGCTTTAGGGTACTGCCAATAGCATGCTTTGTTTGCATTCATTGCGGACGGGCGATTGTTTGTTTCCGGCCCACGATTTTGCGGAAGAACACATGATGTCATTTTGTTTCTCGTTGTCAATAACGTGTCTTTTTTGTCTGAATTTAATGGCGATCCAAGATTATGTGGATATGCAATTGTCGGCTCATTAGGAAATATCTGTTGATTTCTAAATTATTTTATTTTGGTGTTGAAAATGACAGAACGATCCTACAACACATTGGAAAACATTTCCTACGAAGCAAAGCAAAATATAATAATCTAGTTTTAATATTTTTGGCGATAAATTGCAAGCCCTAATTAAGGAATTGAATTTAATAATATTCTACAGAAATTTCCGAATTCGAAGAATCCATTGCTAACACTTTCCAGTTCATTCAATTGTAACTCTTTATTAATTTCATGTTGAATTTAATGAATCAATATTTTTGTTGTGTTTACATTAAATTGGAAAGTTTTTAAAAACTCAGGTGTCCACATGAATTAAGACGGAAAATTAATCAGCATCCATATAAATATGTTGCTTTATTAAGTTAAAGTTAAAGTTGCGATCAGGCCCAGAGGACCAAGCAGTGCTGCTGGAGGGTCGGCTCCAGAGTTCAGAACCTACGGGACAAAGTTCAGGACGGGGGGTCGGCCCGTGGCTCGCCCGCCTTTAACTCCCGGGTAAGAAACCCGGTACCCAATCTATAGAGGGCTGGGTAGACCCTAGGGCCCGTTTGGAGGAGAAAGAAGCATGGAAAAATGCCGGGAATCGAACCCGCTACCTTCAACCCGCAGCCAAGCGCCCTTACCCACTCGGCTACCGGGCCCACATGTTGCTTTATTGCATTCCTTAAACAAACTAGTAAATTTTTTGTATGGGCAGCGTAAAGTTAAATACTGGTTGAAAATCTGACCAAAGGGATACACTGAACACCATATTTCTGAAATTAGAATGACTGGTAAGGCTAGCCTTGTCCTGGATACAAAATTCCAACTTCTGAGTGCTACACTGATATTAAGGATTCATTTTTATATGGAATTCAGAGATCGTCAAAGAGAAACAAAGAGAGAAAAGACAAGCAAAGCGATTTCTTTACGTTTAGTAGAAAGTAACAAGGGCTAATTCAAAATCTTTATCGGTTCTGATAATTTTGATTAATATATTTGAAAATATTTAAATTATATCAGATCGAATGTCAACGTTTCATGGAAGATACAATACCTTTTAATTTATCGACAATTGATAAATTTTAATAAATATATAAATAGGAAGGTTAAAAATTCCTAAATTTGATGATAAATAAAACATTTAAATTCTGTTGTTTAGTAGTTAATAAAATACTGTTATCTGAAAGCAATAGATAAGTTGACATATTTTCATCTATATTTTGAACATTGAAGAACAAATTTTGAGATTCAGATGATTCTGAAGTTTAAGTTTGAGACTATCTTTCTTCATGCCCAAGTTCTTACTGCATTGGTACAGATTGAAAACAAGATCTTAAAATATCTTATCCATCCAAAAGGTTATGCTTGCCTTGAAACAAAATGGAGCCGGATATCAACACAGCATTCTAATTTTTTAGATTGGACCATTTTTATTTCTTTACTATACATTGAACTGCTGATAAAACGTTTTAGGATATTTCTTCATACCAGGTGCACAATGAATAACGTGCGGTTATTGATAAGTTGATAAATATTTGTCGAAACGATCTCAAACTTTGTATTGTTGGTTTATGGGTCATGGGGACGTCCACATCTACTTCATACAGCATTTTCGAAGTCCTGTAGTATGTACACCCTACTTCGATAGACCTTGTCCTTGAGATAACCCCAGAGCCAAAAGTCACAAAGATTGAGGTCAGGGAATCGTGCGTGCTATATTTAGGATAATGATTGCTTGTTACATTATCATGAGGAATGCTCTCTTCAATCGCATTCCTAGCAACACGTAATTTGTTCGGTGTAGCTCCATCTTCTATGAAGACTACTGTGTTAGGGCACCATGCTGCTGCAGGAATGGAAACACTTGGTTTCGGAATAAAGGTGCGTAGCGAATCCCTGTAACGGAGCAGGTAAACCAAACATTGTTCATTTGTTATCGAAAGTGTTACAGGACCACTTCCGATGTCTCCGATACGCCTGTATTCACAAAATGCCTTGCAATCAACTAATAATAAAGCTTCAGGAGTAAAGAGCGGTCAAGTATTAACGGCATTGCTGTGCTCTTGTTGAAGACTAGTGCATGAGTCATTGTTTCTAACTTTTTCGAGGAGAGCTCCATTTGCGTAGCCTACAGCAGCATCACAAGCCCCTTCATGGTGACTGTGTGAACTAGGACCCTTTTTCCTCGTGATTGCTCTCCCCATGACCCATAAGCCTACAATCCAAATTTTGAGATTGGTGCGCCTAATATTGAACATCACATGGCGCTTCAAACGCCTCACGTTATTTCTTGGACACCTGGTAAAAGCTGCAGCAAGAGTAAGACACAGAAATTTCATGATTAAGAGTAAGGCAAATTATTTAATTCATATTTACGTGCAATTAATGTCTTGCAAAAAGTATGCTTTGAAATTTACTTTTACGAATATTGTTTCAGATGAAAGAACAAGAAGCTGTTACCATAAAAAATGTAGTTTCGTGAGAATGTATTAAAATGCTTTTTTATACATTTAAAATTGATATTCAGGAAGTTAAAAATAAATTCAAAATATTTTATCTTTTTTAGTAATTTGGTGAGAGATAAGTACTCAAAATGGAAGCAGAAAAGGTAAAAAAAATTTATTGCATATTTTTCACAAAAATTTAGATACTGTATTGTAATTGGATTTTTACATCTTACCCTTAAAATTGGAAATTCGGAAAACAAAAGTTTTGTTAAAATAACCTTACTCATAATTTCGCCTTTTTTTCCGATGTTACTTTTGTTAAACACAACATTACGGACAGTCTTGTAACTAATATTTTTTGAGCGGCAATAACTTGTTTAATTGCTTACCATGATCATATAATCATATATCGATATACAGTACTGATTTTTTTTTGTTGATCTGCGGATAATACTGAATTGAAAAGCAGCAGATGGGTAAGATTTTGTTTATGATAGACTTAGAATTCTGATACCTACGAATAAAAAAATAGTCCAGGTATGCTTGGCAAGCATAGCTGATTTATGCCGGAGCATATATCTACAGCGTAGGTGATTGCTCTGGACTCTGGATGTAAATGACACTGAAGAAATCCCACACTTCCTCCAGGGATTGAACACCGATTCTATAGCCTGGATACTACTAATCCTGGATACACCTAATCCTGAGTACCACTGAACGTTGATCTGATTCCTATTTCTAAGCTGGCTTGTTCGTGGCACTTATTTTTTCGATGTCCAGTATAATGTATTGGGGTGAAATGAGCCATCATTAACAACAAAATATAGAATTGTATTTGGTCATGCTGTGGTGATATAACTATACTAAAAGTGCTGATAGTGTAGTGTTTGTTAGTATCATGTTTGAAGAACGTCCTGATAATATTTCAGATCAGAGATGAATCTCATTACTCCTTTGTCTCAATTTTTTTATACCTCTTTAACACAATTGAATATACATGAAGTGTATTTTTTTACTGAAGTGGTGAAAGAGGACTAAAATTGGTTCAACTTTGGTTCAAATTCTCATATCTCTCTTCAATGATTGACAAACACTCTTATATTTTCTTTTCAACCGGTATAAATAGATCTATGCCATGGATTAAATTATTGTTCGGGTTCAATAATCTACACGAATTACGCCTTGACCGGGCATTCTTATTGCTTAGTGTTCAACATTTATTAAAAGTACAGTGAAATTTAAAATTTATTATTGCTTGATTTAATATTGGGAAAACTACAATGATTGTTTCATCGTTTTCATTAGCATAATAAATACAAAATAACAGTAATTTTTTGTATTAAAATTTTATATAAAAATAAATTGATTCAAAATATCAATGAATATCAAAATATCAAAGACTGAAGATGTAGTAATTATCTTTTCATTTTTAGATCGATGATGACTGCAGTGTGCGAAAGGAGATTCTCAATGCATCCAACAGAAACCAGTTATGCCTCAAATTAGCGGTAATCTATTTAATAAGTGTTTTTAACCATGCCAATACTATTGTCTAAAATTGTCGAGGGCAGCAAATGATTCTTCGTTTCATTTATTACTTAAATATAGAGAAAATGGTAAAGGAATTAACAAATAAATTTGCTATTCTGTGAAAAGCATTAATTTAGTTTCTGATAAAAAATTTGTTTCGAAAATAAATGGCCTAACCTATAAAGGTTCACGATGGCCTAAAGGGTCTTAGGAGGGAAAGCCCTCATTATTTCTATGAACCGGGATTTAGATGTAGTCGTAGAGTGGTTAGCGACCTGCCTAGACACTCAGTAACACCGATAACCATTATATTATATAGAGAACTGAGTGCATGCTAGGACCCGTCTGGAGGTAAATTACCACTTCCACCTCCCCCAAGGATTGAACACCGATCCTCTAGCTCACAGTATACAATACTCGACAAAAACTCTTTATTTGACAAAACTATTTATTTGCTTTGCTCAATGTATTCTAGTTATTGCAACATCTTCGTAATTTGCGCTTTTAATTTTGTAGATTTGCCTCTTTGCGATGATGGATTTTGTGACCACGATCACAGTAGCAGTCTTTCATGGTATTCCAAAATTGTATGGGTTTCCATTTGTGATCTTCCCTCTGATTTGTGTGATATTTTTCTTTTATCTCATTTGTCGGTAAGTAAGATACCTTACTTGCCTTAATAATACTTAAGTAACATTAATACATGGCTTAATTAATAATTCAAAATTACTTACTTTCAGCACATAGCAAGAAGAATAGATGAGTTTTTATAATTTTTGATCATTTGCTGATCCTTTGCTGATTTTAATGCGTGTAGAAACTCATTATGAAATTGTAATTTTTTTAATGATTGTTTGAGAAAGAAAAGCTTGTTTTTTTCTAATTCTATTTTAATACTGAAGAAAATCCCGGCTTAGGAGATTGAAATATTGAGATAAAGAAGTTGATAATGAAGATGAAGTTTAAGAGTTTTTATATTAGGTCTCGATGAAATTGAAATTTATTTCAATTTACGGTAGTTAAATGCTTGAATGAAATTAATACATGAGCCTTAACAGTTCTGAAGCTTTTTGTAGGCGCAATTTCATCAAAAACCTTCAACTGCCACTTCAGATAATTCGCAAATATCAAATCGCAATGAAATTGAAATTTATATCAATTTACGGTAGTTGAATACTTTAATGTAATTAATATATGCGCCATGATATTTCAGCTTCTTTTCAGTCATCTTCTTTTGAATTTTTTTTTAAAGGATGGCTGTGGGTCAATCCTAAATTCCTTTTTATTACGACAGTTAAACATTACAACCATTCATTTGTTAATAGAGTTGTATTTATGCCAGAGTTATGAAGTTCTACATTAAAAACAAAAAGTTACTATGATGGTCAATAGCTTGATAATATGAGGGTAGTTGAAAAAGTATTGCAACATATTTGTTCTCGGCTAATATTTGATGAAAAAACGCTAAATTATCTGTACAATATCTTCAAACATTCCCTGAACTATCTCAAGTTGTTTCATCTTTTTCTTCGCTGTGCGGCAGCACTATAGGTAGCGCTCAAGATAGCGTCTGAATGAGATGCGTTCCAAACAAAAAAGTTTTGAATTCTTTTTTGGCGGAACAGGAGACCGTGATAAATATTCAAAAGCGCTTCCAGAATGTCTGCGGAGTCCAGGCAGTTGATAAAAGCACTGTGAGTCGTTGGGCGAATCGTCTGTCGTCGTCGGAAGAATAAAAAGTGAAGCTGTCTGATTTCCCGCGCTCTGACCGGCCGCACACAGCTGTGACTAATGCAATGTTGCAAGGATTAAATGAAAAGCCTATGTGAAGACACTTTAAGAAACTGTGGAAACGATTCCAAAGTTTTCGTGGCCACAAAGAGTGAACAAAATTTAACTGCTCCACGACAATGCCAGATCACACTCATATCTGTATAACCGAGAGGAGATCACAAAAGTTCACTGGACTGTTCTCCCTCATCCATACTACATACCTTAGCTCGCAACTTCGGACTTCTATCTATTCGGTCCTTTAAAAGAATGCATCCCGCGGTAAGCTATATGGCAATGATCAGGAAATTATTGACGTAGTAAGAAGTTGCCTGAGGCGCAGACCAGTCGAATGCACCGTCAAGGCATACAAGCTCTGACATCTCGGTGGGATAAGGCCATAGACTTGAATGGAGATTAGGTTCAAGAATTAAGGATCAAACTTGTGTATTTAAAACTGCCAAAAAATAAATCTACTTTGAGCAAAAAAATGTGTTGCATTAGTTTTTGAACGATCCTCTTAGATGTCTCTTCTTTATAGACAAATACCTACCTATAATTTGCACTCTTGCAATCGAGACACTTAAATAACACACATAACGAAAGCGCACTGGAAATATTGAAAGTTTGTATTTAAGTTAGTAAATTCATAAATGTATCAATACTATGCCTGTGAATCTACTCGAGAAACAAAATGTCGAATCCCTAAAAACGTAGACGTTGAGTTCAACGCTTTTTAGTAGAATATGGTTACTTTACTTTATATTTATCTAATATTATGAAAAATAATAGCTATATAGAAAAAGGCATTACAAGTTAAAGGTTGAAGCAATTCTTACAAATATTTTTCCTTTATATAAAGTAAATAATTTCTTAGATAAGTTGGTGCCATTGAGGATATCACGCAGATATCAGTTAGTGTAAATAAATCAATAAAGTTTTTAAGCTTCATCGGATAATTTATTGTTAATTTTGTGAATAAACACTTTAACAAAATCCTTTAAGGATGGCTGTTCTACCTAAATTCCTCAGTAATTTTAGTTTGTATTAAACGAACATACGGATATTATTAATTCAGCTGTAACAAACTGAATTACTTCATTATGCTGAGTTTGGGCAGAAGATAAGTTATTTTAATCACTGGCACCTTATTATGAAGAAATAAAGAAATATTGTATTTGATCTAAGTTTAAACTGAAAATTCACCCTCCTAGAAGAAATAGTTTTTAAATTATTCTTGTACATAATGGGATTTTTCTCTGCGTTGAAAACATATTTCAATAACTAAGGTTAGACCATACCTCTGTACAAGTGTTGTCCAAAAAGAAACTGAACTTAAATAATAAGCATGTCAACGAGCAACACAAGAAACTCGCGATGGAGCTGTTGTCTAGCGGTGATTTTTTAGCTTAGCCTTCCCCGTAATTGATCATGAGATTTCTATTAGTCATTGAATACGTGCAATAAAGTGAATTTGTGTCTTGTATTTATTCTGATTTCTTGTAAATTGAAGTATGCAGGTTCTTGAAGAATAACTTCCTTAAGTAGAGTAAGTTCGAACTGTTATTCATAAAAATAGTCACCTAAATGGCCGTGAAGTTGTTGATGAAGTAAAGATCGGTAAAGGTTCGTGTCCAGCAATTTTGAAGAAATCTGTAAACGCATCGTATCACAGCAAAATTTGTGGCACGTGTTTTGACAGATGAGCAAAAAGCGATGCGTGTCAGTCAGTCAAAACCGTTAGAACATTCAAATGTTGAAGAAAACTTTCTAAAACACGTCATAAAAGGTGATGAAACTTGGATATATAGATATGATCTTGAAACGACGGCTGAATCATCTCAATGAATGAGAAAATCGCTTTCTCGGCCAAAAAAATCAATTCGAAGTCGATCAATTATTTTGAGAATAAATGGAGAAACAAGATCTGAGTGCAGAACTGACATCGCACCTATTCATTCCGTGATTTTTTGGCAAAAAGTCCTATCCCTGCAACTTCCGTACTCTATAGATTTTGGACTTTTGTTTTTGTTCCCGAACTAAAATCCATCTTGAAAAACCGCCGATTTCAACAATCAAAGAAAATTCGTTATGGGACCTTAGTGTCCTTCCATAAAACGAGATCCAGGACATGTTCCGGAAATGAAAAAAAAAACGTTGGGAATGGTGTATAGATAGAGGAGGAAAATATTTCGGAAGAGAGAAGTTTAAGTTGAAAGAACATTTGTTTTTAAGTACAGTATCTTTTTGGTCATTCCTAGTATATCCATCTCACAATAAAGATGATTTTTGGTATAGCTTTATTGATAACGTTTTGATAGTTCTTTTCACTCTGAAAGATTCATATTTATTAAAATTTCATGTAAGTTTTTATCAGCAGATTGACATTTTTGAACCACCACCAAAATTTGAATTTCCTAGAATTGCCAGTAATTTGATGGAAACGGAAGTCTAACGTTTAAAAAGATACGCTGATTTCGACTTACAAGGGAAGTGCGTGACCTCGAACGCTGAGAGCCGCACGAAAATCTGTTTAGCATATAAATCGATCATGCCAAAAACAGTGGTATGAGTCATTCTCATGCAAAACTACACGTCTTACCACGAGAGACATTTGAATGATCATCTATTAAAAGTCCAAACGAGGAACTTCGTTAATAAGAAGAAACAAACGATATAATAGGACCAAAAACACATATTTTGATGTCGTGACTATATTGCTATATTTCCCTGTATTTAGCCCTATTATATCGATAATTTGTTTCTTCGCATTGCCAAAGTTCCTCTCTTGGACCTTCACTAGGTGATCAATCAAATGTCTTTCAAGGTAAGACGGTGCAGCTTTGCATGAGAATGACTCAAACTACTGTTTTTGGCATGAGCGATTTATATTCTAAGCACATTTTGTTGCGGCTCTCTGCGTTCGAGGTCACGCACTTCCCTTGTTAGAAATAATGTAAAGAGAATAGTAAATAAAATTGCAAATGGAATCGTGTTGTTATCTTTAGAAATTTCACTTTTAAGTGACTTGACATCCTTACAAATATTTTAAGATGGTATAAAAAAATTTTTAAAAATGATTAATTACATTTCATCACTTTTGATAGCGTGAGTACTATTGGAGGAAATACAGAATTTAGAACTTCATTATTACATAATGCATTAAAAGAATAAAAGTACATTTATTTAAAATTTCTCAGCCACTTTAGTTAAATAAATAAAAGTTGATGTAAGATAAAATATCGTTTTGTGCTATTCATGATCAAAAGGTAGATAGATGTATAATCAACAATTATGTTAAAAAAAGTTTTAATCTTATAGAGAAAGAAAAATGTAATGCAATAGGAAACCTTACATTCAAAAACGATTTGAAAGATTATCTACAAAAGTGACAAGTTTATCAATATTTTTCTGTCTTTTATTTCTATTTATCGTACATCTATTATATTTTTTCAGTGACGATGACTTGGAAAACACAACAAAATTGCACATTTTCTTGTGCAAGTTGCGAAGGGAATTTCCGAAGATCATGTCAGACAAAGCAACTTTCCAGTGCGAAGTTTATCTGAAAGAAATGGAGTCCATTCTAAAGGATTTCAACAGAAGAGGATTTCTAGATCAAGACATGCAATGGTAGGCTAATATTAAATTGTTTTTAATGTTTGATCAAATGTTTGTTTGGTCGTCATAACTATGAATCGTACTGATTAAATTTAATCTCCATTTCTTTGTGGTGTGAATTATAAACTTTAATAGAAAGGACCAGACACACAAAGAACCACAAAAATTAATATATTAACATAAATACAAATACATGACATGTTTCGAAGCTTTTTCGTCTTCTTTATCAAACGTTATAAAAAGGAAATTATTAGGCTTACATAATTTATACAAATTATGGATAATAATATATGTAATTGAAGATGATCATTTACCAATTAGTTATTGTATAACATTGTAAATATTTAGGTTCCAATAATAGTGTCATTATAACTTAAATGCATACATAATAAATAATAAATAATCAACGTGGTAATAAGACAATTTGGTGTTACAGATTATATCGTAGTGCATTAGTTACAGATACTTCAGTGTCATAACTTAGATTTTTGATTTTAGATTTTATACCTTAGATTTTATAACAGTCTTTTGTAATTTTTGATAAATTTTAGCATGTCGATAAAATGTCTTCAAGATAAAATTTGAAATAGTATTTGTAAATCTGGATGGAATTAGGCAAAGTAAAGCCATTTTCTCTGTTTCCAAAACTATATGCGTGTAACAGTGGACTCATGAAGCTCGGAACTGTGTGGCAGGTGATTTTAAGTTCTCTTAATTATTGTACTAAACCTTAAATAAATCGATAAATTTTTACAATTCTTGATACTGGATCCCACAGTCTGTAAGCTTCATTTACCTATACTCTCTTGATCTAGAATGGAACTTTCCTTTGTAAGATGTTTTCTCTAACTATATATCTTCATTCCAATAAATTTCTACAGAGTTTTTTATATAATGCAAAGATTAATAATAATTTATTATTATTATGTATGGATTGAATGAAGAGGAATGCTTAAAAAGAGGGATTATTAATCTTTCTAATATTATTAAATTGATTGAAACTTATTTCATTTACAATGGTTGACGTTTGAGGATACATAACAGGTTAAAGAAGTATTTATGGGCTTACCATCATCTGCCATACTTGCTGAATTGTTTCTAAATTTTATAGAATTAAAATTATGGAATATTGATTATGTTAAACAAATTGTCAGGTTTAGGGGTCGTTATGTAGATGACACTTTGTTGGTAATGTAATTAGAAAAAATGTTCTTGTAATAATTATCCCATGAATTTTGTTAATAATATTATAGACAAAACATTGAAGAAGCACAGATATATGGTAACCAACCCAGTTCAAGAAGAAAAACCCAATGAAAACTTTATTTCCGTACTTTATGATGAGACACTTCAGATGTAAACTTGCACCTATTCCGGGCCAAGTTAATGTAAAACTAGCGCATAGAGCCAAGAATACACTAAATAAAATATTGAAAATTTTATATGGATAAAGATAAAATAAAGATATGAAAGCAAATGGACAATTCTAACAAACTGTAAAAATGGAGAAAAATGTGAAACTGGTGACAAGAAGTACAGATATTTTAGGGAAACCAAACGTCAGCTGAAGACCCATATGAGAGAACATGGTAACACTATCCGCACTAACAACCAACAATACTTAGCAGTCAGCCAGCACCATATTACAGGACATAAAATTTTAATTGATAATTCTATAGTGTATGGTATTGAAAAAGATAATTACCTCCGAAAATTACTAGAATCGTCATTGATAAATTTTTAAAGACTGTTATAACACTGATGTATCTGTAACTAATGCACTACAATATTATCTGTAGCATCAAATTCTTTTCTAACCACGTTGATTGATAGTTATTATTTTTTATGTATGCATTTTAGTTACAATGATACTATTATTGGAACCTAAATATTTATATTGTTATACAATAACTATTTGGTAAATGGTCATCTTCGATTATATATATGGGTATCCGTAATTTGCATAAATTATGTAAGCCTAATGTTTTCCTTTTTATAACGTTTGATAAAGAAGCTTAAAAAGCTTCGAAACATGTCATGTATTTATGTTAATATATTAATCTTTAGCTTATTGTTGGGTCTGATCCTTTCCATTAATGATTAAAATTAAGTTGAGTTAATTTTCATTTCATAATACAC
>JAFIDM010042897.1:0-13332 GCA_023159025.1 Thereuonema tuberculata
TCTGATTCAAATCAACCTTGAAATTGAATGGTTGAGTTAAAAAAGGTACATATTCAACAAATGTAAACTTTTGGAAAACTAAAAAAAAATTGTTTTTTAAGAAAACTAATTTTTTTACAAAAAAATTTTCTATTATCGATTTATACCTTTAAGTGAAGTGAATTCATTGTGCTTTGTAAATATATAGATATATAACTTTTTATAGCATAAAACTATGAAAATGTATCTCAGTGTAGTTTGTTAATTTTGTAGAATATGTACCTTTTTCAACTCACTCATTCAATTGATAGCAACTATTTCCGATTATCGATGCTATTTTTGCAAATCAGAAAATAGCCAATAAATGTATGGCTTTCAAATTCCTAAAATACTTATATAAATGAGAACAAATCCTCTACAGCGCTCGACAAAAGTATCAAAAAGTTACCATGAGGTGAATGATTCAGTCAATCCATGCAATAATAATGTAATTTTTCTTTGAATCCATAACAGAATGTAGATCACATTTTCTTCAGGCTAACATTCTCAATTCCTTTATGTGTTGAATTTTTATTGCATTTTTCCCCATTATTCCCAAAAGTGAAAGTGACGCATAATACTATATAAAACCTCTCAAACAAATTGTACAGAAATCTAATAAAAGTCTACAAAACTCTTAATTTCAATTTTCTTCGTTTAGAGGAATTTTATTTTCTTGTTTCTTGGTTTCCTGATAGTTCGGATAAGAAAGAAAACTACTTAAGATATAATATTATGATTATGTAATATAAATAAATAGTAAGATCTAATATTGCACTGATAAAATTATAATTTACAAAGATTATTTGGAATAATGTAAATATGATGCCTTTCTACCAACACTTAAAAACTCTTACGAATTTCTCAGAAAATAAAAAATGAATTTCTGAATCTATTGGTATTGCCCTGTTTTAACATAAAAAAAGTTGTGAGCATATCTTTTGTTATACGTGGTTTTGTTCCGTTTTATTCAATTTTGACGAATTCACGTGAAATACATTTCAACTTTTTTTCCAAAGTTGAAATTCCTAATTGAGAAAAGTATGTTTTTCCCAATTAACATTTCACTAGATTCAAAGAAAAAACACTAAATAAGTAAATTGAATGTAGCCTCAGTAATTTTTAGGAACAGATAGAATGAAGATATATTTCTTAAAAGAATAAATGAATATCTTTGTTAGTTAGATAATTCATGTTTAATTGTTTTGCAATCTATTTCTAATACGGTTTTGATAACAATTATTTCATCATACTCAAAGTAAAGTTAAAACTTCTTAACATTGGAAATTGAATAGAACTTCAGTAAACATGGGATTTATTAATGTAAATGTTAAAAAATCACACAATTATTTACTGTAAATAAGGTTAGCACCACAAATCAACAGCATCTTTCAACTACAATACTATTAATAATAATAGTAATAATTTTATTATTCTAAAATCTTAATATAAGCCTTAAACTTCGGATTTCACCTTTATATTGATAGATTTACGAGGGAAATCGCATTTAGCAAATAAAAGTATGAAATATGAAATAGATATTATGAGACTAATTCTCAATGGGAATCACTTAAAATGTCCTGGTGGAAACTTATTTTTAGAGCAGAGATATAGCAGTGAAACTTTTCGCAAACTGAATTAAACAAGAAATTTGAAGAACTTAAAGCCTAAATTTCTTACAATGTAATTTCGTAAAATTTCTTTGTAGAGAACCAGTATGGAGTACACAAAGGAAGGTATTTGGATTCGTTTGTCTATGTGTATCTGTTTTAATCCTCATCACAACCAAATTGCAGTCCCAGAAGTTACATCTAATTGGACTTACTATTGCTTTGATTGTGGGAAAAGAAATCTGATCCATAAGACTTCCAAATGTAGAAGTCCACTAGCATAGTGAGGAAAATATTATAAATAATAGATAGACGAATTTGGGTTCAATCTATACTGAATTGACTTTGCAGAGAAGGAATACGATAGCATCTACCCAATGAAGCCACTTATCGCTTATTGAGCGTCGCCGAATGATGAAAAAGAGAGCCTCAAGAAAATGCTAAATGAACTCAAAGTGGCATCGCATCCAATGGAAACGCTAGGAAACTCCATTTGACTCTGAAATCTTTCCATCATTGAGTTTTGTTGCCAATCAATAGTAGTGATACTGTTAAAAACCCATGCGTTTGATTAATTGCAAATTGTACTTATCGTCTGGTTTTGATTCTACAAAAACTGTAACATAACTTTTCATTGTATTGTTTTACTTATGTTGTTTTTTGTGAAAATGACAAATTGATAAAAATGAAAAACCGACGTTTCTTTTGAAATCCTGACATTTCCTTAATAACGACTATTGAATACCATTCTATCACTACCATTTTCTGAGGAAAAGATTTAAATTCGGAATATCTCTCTAAATTTAAATGGATTTAGTTTTATTCTTTTTAATATAAAAACAATTCATAAGCGTGTTCATTGTTTAAGATACTTCAGGATTATTAGAAATAGGATAGAAATACATTCCTTTGATTCCAATGCAATTTTTTATCGCTTTCTTTCGCTAATTATTCGACAAGGATTCATTTCTAAAAGATTTTATATATAAAAGTCAGGTTTATATTCCTCCAATACCAAGTTTCAAAAAGCTCCTTCCAGTAGATCATATAAAAAATTCTTTAAAATTTAAAATTGTTACTGTCATTGAGAATGTGATACAACACTAAAAAAAAACAGCATTAAACTAAAGGTAATGTTAGTAAAAAATGAATACATTTCTGAATTGATCCTTTTTAACAATCAAATTAAAGATATACTAAAAAAAAGCATCAAATTTAGATGTTTACCTTATGTTGAAGATCATTATGTAATTTAAATAGATAACAAAGTTTAATGAACATGTCATTTTTCTCGAAAAATACATTAATCTAACATGATGGTCTGTTGCCTTTCTATCTCCTATCAATTCTTAATATGATGATTTACATTGAAACTAATCAATAGGTGATCATTCATAAATATGCAAATTGCCACAAGCTGTTTCGTCTGATTTTGTGTTTGTAACCATTTGAACTAGAGATCCTACTCAGATTTTGACGCCTGTGACAGTCTCGTACCGTAAAAAGCACCCGCCTTTTTTATAAGAAACATCTCTCAAAAACCCATTACAAATATACGAAATATTTCTTCCAATGTTTACGAATGTTTATCAACTACAATTATATTTATAACAATTCATCATTTTTAATTTCACAGAAGTTGAATTTTATTACCGTCACCGTCATAAATACCACCAGTGCAATATATGAAGTTACAATCAATTTTTATAAATTTTTCGTAACATTTTGAAGACGAATCAAGTAAAAAATTATCGTAGCAGCTGTCACTTTCGTTCTGCATACGATACAATTGTACGAAGAAGCATTTATAATGATATGTCATCTCATATGTGGCGTTTCTTGTTTTGTTTTACGTTCTATAAAATCAGTTTGATATATATTTTCTCTGAACTTTCTTTGTAACGTCAGCTGCAAATTTTCCGTTTTATTCTTTTCAGAATAAACATGAAGTACAGTTTTATTTTTAAATATGAACAATTTTACATTTTCTTCAAACTAGGAAAAGAAAATCTAAAAAACTAAATTGAAAGAGATTTTTTAAAGCAACCAAATTGAATCTATCCTTAGATGTTTATGTTGTAGATGAAGTATATTTCAGTGATAGTAGCTTAAATATCACTCAGAGAAACTTTTTCTCTCTCTGTTTTTTTATTTATATTATCTGTAATACTTAGTTGGCCTATTTCAATTTCATTATCATTTTCTTTCTTCAGTGTTTAAGATAAGACATAAGGATTTTTTTTTTACTTTTTATGTGTGTTCTGGGATTCCATTTTCATAATTTCTTCTTCACATTGAATTTTTAGAATTTTTGACTTTTTTCTGTTGTTATTATGTTGCTATTTTTTAATCCAAACAAATTTATAAGTTTTCGATTTGCTTTCATTTTTGTTTTGAAGTTTTGAGTTATATTTTAATTTATATAAATTTTTCCATCATTTTCATTGTTAAAGATATTTGCATTTTTTTATATTTTTGTGTAGTTTATAGTTAGCAAGCCAAATATCTCTCTCTTTTCTATTTACAAATTTGACAATAATGGGTCTACTTTTGTTCCTGTTCATTTTGCCATATCTATGGTAAACGTAATTTTTTCAATATTTATCACATTTCCAATGTTATTTATTATGCTTGGTAACTTTCATTTTCTTTTTCTTCGACCTCTATTATTTCAATGTTATTTTTTCTCTGCTGAGCTTCTAGTTTATGGACATTGAATTCCATTTGCTGGATTTTTTTTCTTTGTAATTATTACTTCTTTGTTTTATTTTCTTCATATTTTTTACAATATCTTTTTGACTATCTTGATAAGCTTGTAATTTTTCTAAGATGTCTTCATATTGCTTGTTAACAAAAGTTATTGAGTTTCTGATTTCAAATAATTCTTTTCAAATGGTCTGTCCCAAATCACTGGTTAAGCTCACATTTCTTTTCAAAAATGAATAAAAGAGTTGTCTTTTAGTGATTTTTGAAAAGAAATGCTGAAATTCTCATCTTCTGCGTTTGTATTATTCGTTGTTTTCTTATTATGAGTAGTTACCTTTTGCATTTATCGCATTTTCATATTTTCTTCTTTGACGGAGTGGAAATGTCAGCTCTGTCACTCTCCCTAGCGCTGTTAATGTGTTATTCTGAACCGCATGACTGGCATCGTAATTCCTCTGATTTCATTAAGTTACTGCGAACTACACATTTAATCTTAGTTTAATACTCACTCATTTTGTCTGAGTTGGAGAAACAATTGGACTAAATTGTAATGTAGGACATCGTTGTAATTGATGATTTATTTATTCATTTGAATCTGGAACAAAATCTGCACGTCTTCTTACAGCGACGCATGCGCTCAGTCTCCGATAATATCATATCGTTTAAACTATTTTAAATATTTTTATCGCTTGATTGAAGTTTAATAATGAAATTAACGCAAGAAAATGAAGAAATATCTTGAAATAATATTTAAAAATTTAATTCTGTAACTTTGTAGTGCTCAAGGACAAAATATGTTTTTCCAGGATGTTTCGGATTCCGCATGAATATACAACTACTTAAATTACAAAAATAATTATTTCTAAAAACTTATTATGATGTTCTAAATAAACCAGCGCATAATCACACAGCTGCTTTATTACTCCTCGTTTTTTTTATCTCTTTATTTTTTTACAGGTTTTCACCCTTGAATTCAAAACGCCTCACGGACTATTGTGGTCATATTCCACAGAAGTCCGTCTCAACACTTTCCTGAGTTCCGTTTCCGGTTCCTGCCTTATCCTCAACATCCTGACAAGTTGCCAAGTGCTGTTTCGGGTGTCGTCATTAGCATCTGGATCATGTTGTAGTATCCACCAGATCACCCATTGGTTCCAACGCTTAAGATCCCAATGGTCAACTTCAAATGCCTAATTTTAAAATTAATTTTCTATTAGTCACAGATTGCATTTAAGAACGACTTTTTATTTATAATTTTGTCAGTTGAAAATGCCTAGTTGAACAGGCGAAACCCTTAATCAGTTTTAAATGTGCTGGCGTCCTTTATTTCATTTTAAATGCACTCGTTTTACTTTATCTACTTCTAATTTTCTTTTCATTTTCATATTTTAATTTATCATTTTGTCTCTACTCGTTTTAACAGCTTCACCGATAATCACAAAATTTGGGTCGTATCTTAGTTATTGAAAATTTGAAAACATAGCCACATATAATTTGATCTTCTCCCACCTCTTAACAATAATCTTCGAAATTCCGCGCGAAATGGCTAGAGTGAAGTCTTTGGTATTAAATTAGAATATTAGCATCTGCACCAACTATCAGTATATTTCAAAAGCTCCCCACCCCTGTGAATACACAACTATTGAAACGACAAAAATTATTTCTAAAAACTTTTTATAATTTTCTAAATAAACACAGCTACATATCCCTCCTCGGTTTTTTTTTTATCTCTATATTTATTTATAGGTTTTTACCCTTGAATTCGTAATATTGCACTATTCTGGCCATATTCCACAGAAGTCAGTACCACCGCTTTCCGGAGTTCCGTTTCCGGTTCCTGCCTTATCCTCAACATCCTGACTAGTTGCCAAGTGCAGTTTCCGGCGTCTTCATTACCATCTGAATTATGTAGTAGTATCCGCCAGATCCCCCCTTGGTTCCAACGCTCAAGATCCCATTGGTCAACTTCAATGCCTAATTTTAATATTAATTTTTAATATTAATTTGTGTTAAAAATTTTGTAAAAAATGTTCAGTTTTTAAATTTGTCGGCGTCCTTTATTTCATTTTAAATGCCCACGTTTTACTTCATCTCCATCTCTAATTTTCTTTTTATTTTCATATTTTTAATTTGTCATTTTCTCTTTACTTGTTTTATCAGCTGCACCGATAATCACAAAATTTGGGTCGTATCTTAGTTATTGAAAATTTTAAAACATAGTCACTTATAGATTGATGTCTACCCGTCTCTTATCTTAACAATAACCTTCGTAATCCCTTGTGAAATGGCTAAACTGATCTCTTTGGTATGAAATTAGAATATAAGCATCTGCTCCAACTATCAGTCTTCAAAAGGAGCCCCCTGTGCTAGATGCTTTTAGTTCTCATTGCGGGAACGAAAGCTGAATCTATACGTAATCAAAAGAAGAAGGGAAATAAATTAATTAACTTTAGCCATTCTTTATATATCAGCAGTGCCGCATTAACTCAAAGGCTGAGCAAGTTCAAGCATAGAACCTCATGGTGTTAATATGTTCGACAGTGACATATACCTATCTTACATCCGGTGTTATAACGCATAGTCTCTAAACAACCCTTCAGTAATTTTCCTTGAACTCCATTTCAGAATAATATAATCTTAAGCCCGATAAAGCGACACAAGCATTTACTTGTAGTGATTTTGTTTTTCCAGGAAAGTAGTGAGATAGATAAGTAAATGCAATTGCCAACAAGAAACAATCCTTTAAGAAAAATTTCCAAATATTAGGAAGGAAAAGTTCTTTTAGTATTATTTTTGACTTCATTGAAGTGAACCCATTTTGTGAGAAAGCCTCTCCATGTTTTCCTTTCTAATAAATGTTGATGATTTAATTTTACTTTATATCTTCAGATTATAATCTTAACGTGAATCAAAGATTTGAAAGTGGTGCTAGCTAGTGCAAGAGAAATAGACTTCAAAATCTATCTACGTTGCCTATCATGTGGAGCAGAGCAACACATTAGCTGTGTGAGGGAGGGTGATACGACCGACTTCTCAACTCCTTCAAAGATAAAGACGTGGAAATGTGACAAGTGCAGAAAGGTAACAATCAGAACTAAAAAAGGTACTAAAGATTTAAATTCAGCAGATAATATGGAAATTTTAAATCAAAATGTAAATCAATATAACCTGTCTCCCCATAAACAGAATGTGGAACCAACCGAATCTAATATAGACAGTAATTTAGGTCAGACTATTCTAAATGAATTAATGGAGATAAGAAAGTCAATCACGTTTGTAAACAAGCAATATGAAGATAATCTGGACAAAATTAATAAGTATCAAGAAAGTCAACAAGAACTCAAAGAAAAAATGAAACAAATAGAACTTGAAAATAAGACTCACCAAGAAAAAATTCAACAATTGGAAAGCAATATACATAAGTTAGAACTACAACAAAGAAAATTCAATATTGAAATTGTGGGAGTGGAAGAAAATGAGAATGAAAAATTAGAAGAAATTATAAAAAACATCGCAACAAAATTAATTTCGATAACCCCCTTGATAAAATAGATGTATACCACCGATATGAAAAGATAAATAAATATAGAAGTAGGCCCATCATAGTTAAATTCTTAAACAGGAAAGACAGAGACAATTGGCTATTTAGGTATAAACAACATAAACATTTAATAAATGCAGATATTTTAAACAATAACAACAGTAGCAAAATCTACATAAATGAAAACTTAACCCAAAACTTAAAAAACATTTTTTGGAAAACAAAAATGGAAGCTAAATTAAAGGCCTACAAATTTGTGTGGATAAAAAATTATAATATATTAACAAGAAAAAACGAAAATTCCAAAATAATATATATCCAAAGTGAGGAGGATATTAAAAAAATGTAGTCTTCAATTTAAAAAAAAAAATAATGACAGAAATATATAGAAGCGAGGATCACAAACCTATTGAAAGAGGCCAATTAAATACTATTGATAATTTAAATTCATGGACTCCAAAAAATCAAGCAAATAACATTGTTTTCTTAAATATAAGAAGTATTAAAACTAATTTTGTATATCTAATGGCAAATATAGACTTAAAAATTAATTTTATCGATCTAATTATTCTTGTTGCAGTTAATATAAAAAATGAAGAAATATCTCTGTATAATATTCCTGGCTTCAATAAGATCTATAATTTAAGAACAAGCTCTAGGGCTGGTGGTATTATAATTTTCTATAAGGATTCATATTCAATTACTAATATAAACTCCAATACTACAACTTATGAAAGTATCATTTGTAAAATTGATAATAAATCCCCCACTTTAAAAGAGTTAGTAATTTTTGCAATTTACAAACCACCTCACACTAACAAAATTGTTTTTAATAATGAATTAAAAAAAAGTTTATCTGAAATCGGAAAGAATAATTTGTACAATGTGATTTATTTAGGTGATTCGAATATCGATATAGGAAAAACTAGTTTAAATAAAATAACCTGCAAATACCTACAAACATTCTACAATATAAGTTTCACCAATCATATTTATGAAACTACAAGAAAAGCCACTACAAAAATTTCCTCCACTAATACTTGTATCGATCATTGCTTCTCTAACATGAGAAATAACGAAATTACTTCTATTATTATAGAATGGGATATCTCAGACCATTATAGCATATTAATTGAAATTACTAAAAAAGGTCAATTTACATCAATAAACCAACATAATAATTTGAAAAAGAGAAACCATATGGATGAGGAATACTTTATCAATAAAATAAGTCTTTTAACCACTGAAATCAAAAATAACTATAATCAAGATCCAAATAAATATGTTAATAAACTCTACAAAATAATAAAGAAAGCTTGTTTCATCACTAAAAATAAAAATAAATTAGAAAACACACACAATAGTTTTGGGAATTTTAATAATAATACCTACAAACATCCCTGGATGACTCAGGAAATCATGAAACACATAGAGGATAAAAATAAGTTATTTAAAAAATTTAAAGGGAATAGAACTAATAAAAAGTATGAATTGTTGTATAAAAGAAAGAGAAATTGGTTAAAAAATCTAATTTTTAAACGGAAAAATACCTATTACCGAAATTTAAAAATTTGAAAAAGATCAAAATTCTAATACTACAGTATGGAAAATTATTAATAAAGAATTTTGTTATAAGCAGAAAACCTCGACAAAAAATGATTTGAACAAACTATTGGAAAAATATGATATCAGCGTCATTTTCAGGAACTTATATAAAAACTTCACACAAAGAAATAAACAAAATAAAAAGTCTAGAACTCGCCATTCTTTACTTTATGAACAAAATCCTTCTATTGATTCTATTGCAATGCTTTTACCAAATGCACTAGACATTTCAAATACCATAAACAAACAAAGGATACAATTTTCTACTGGCTTAGATAATATATCAGTTAATGAAATAAAAAAATTAAAGGATGACATTTCCCCGTTAATTGTTGAACTTTTTCGAAATATTTTTTATACAGGTATTTACCCTAATATTTAGAAAATAGCTTACATTATTCCCATATATAAAGGTGGCAAAATTGACAATTTTGACAATTACAGACCTATTTCAGTACTCTCAAATATTTCAAAAATATTTGAGAGCTATGTGTCAAATGCTATTTATAATTTTATTAAAAAAAATAATATATTAACGAAACATCAATATGCTTACCAGTCCAATAATAGTACAGTGAAACTTTTAAAAAGCTTAACTCATCTCATAAATGAAAATTTAAATAATGGGAATATCTTATATATTACTTTCATTGACTTTAAAAAAGTCTTCGACAATATAAATCATAATTTATTATTACAAAAACTTAATATTATAGGTATTAGAGGCAATCTTTATAAAGTCATAAAAAGTTATTTAGAAAACAGAAAATTTAAAATCAAAATAAAAAACTCAATTAGCAATCTCTACAATATTAAGGCAGGTGTACCTCAGGGATCCAATTTAGGACCTTTATTATTTAATTTGTTCATTAATTCTATAAGTAATTGTATTAAATTTACTAAAATATATATATATATGCGGATGATGTTATTCTAATTTCTAGTAACAAAGATCAAGATATTGCTTTTAATTCTCTTCAGAAAGATTTAAATAATGTACTGAAGTGGGCAAATAATAATATTATGACCGTTAATTATAAAAAAACAAACGCAATGGTCATTAAAAATAAAAATAAAATAGTAAATAAAGAATTATTTCTCACACTTCACTATTATAATTGTAAAGAAATGACTTCCAGTGTATATACTAATAGTAATTGTACAAGTCCAATAATTGAATTTGTAACACAGCAAAAATACTTGGGAATATATTTAGATGAGAAATTTAACTGGGATACACAATATGATTTTATCATAAAAAAATTACATACTTACACTTATCTCTTTTATCATATTAATTTACTTATTCCATTTAAACAAAAAGTAATAATTTTGAAATCTTTAGTGGATTCGGTGTTGGATTATTGTCTAGAGTGTTGGATTTTTATGAATCACCAAAAAATTAAAAATATTAATAAATTAATTCTTAAAATTTTCAATAATGTATATACAAATTTCAGCAATTTACCCATTTTGGAAAAAAACAAGATAAGGAAAAAATTTAAAATACTCACCATTAAAGAAAAATTTATCTATTATAATTATGAATAACATTTACAATGTCAACATGGAAAAAAATAATAAAAATAATGAAAAAATAACTAGATACAATTGGTTAACAATCTTTCAAATCAATAAAATAAATAATAATTTTGGTCTAAGATTGGAAAACTATATAAAATATAAATTATTCAGTCAAATTAATTGGGAGAAATATAATTCTAAAACACTAAAAAGTATTAAAAATGTAAAAACTTTATTAATCGCTGATGTAATTGATGAGAATATTACTCTAAATTTTTAACTATTAACTTTTGTTAAGTTTCTTTTCTTTTGTATTAGATTATTAACAAAGTTAATTAATCTACTTAATTACATATTCATTTATCAGCACCTACATTACAGGTATTCTTTATTTTTAAATTCCTTGAAGGACTGGCAAACATTAAAAAAAAAAAAATTATAGCATAAAAAATTTTATGAACCTTTTGGCATTATCAATGAAAGTTATACCTTCTTTTCATCCTAAACAAAGAGTTGGGCAGTTCTAAAATCAGTTTTGCAACTTCAGTCAAGTGTCTATTCATCAGACACTAGATGGGAGACAAATGTAAAAGCCATAGAAGCTATTTTGGAAAGCTATCGATAATGTCATCAGTATGCTGATGTTAATGGAAAGGGTAACATCACATTTCAAGCAAACAATATTTTGTAGAATACGGAAGAACAGGAATTTGTGTTAATGCTGCATTTTTGGAACTATGTACTAGGTCAACAAAGCATTGATAAATCAGAACTGTATTGAGTACTTATGCAATTTTGTGGGGAGGAAATATTACAATCATGTTTGCAGAGCTTGACTTCGTTATTATCGGCTTTAAGTAACTACATTTCCGAAGACCCGAATTCTCCAAAATACTAAAAAAAGGATGATATAAGACCTTTTTTAATTCCACAACAATACCCTGATATCCTCACCCCTTTTTTTTCAAGTTCTCAGACCGAACGCCTGAGGGGACTGTCTTCCTAAGTTAGACGATCTGTAAGTGAATTAAAAAATATAAAAAAATTAATAATTCTCAAACGATTGATTAATTATCAAACGATAGATAAAACAATTAAATTGATTAAAATTAATTTTACAACACAATTTAAAAGAATCCATAATGATTTGCTGTTTAAATAAAAAAAAGGCAAAATTTTTCACATTTTTGCATGTATCTTGCAAACGCAGAAACGTTTATGAATGACTGATATATCGTTCGATAGAACTTTCAAAATACCAACATTTTCTCAATATAATGTTCTCTTCCAACTTTTTTACTTTTCGTTTAAATTGAGAAAAAGTCAAAATTTGACCCTTTAAAAGGCGACATCTTGGAAACAAAAAAATTTTTTCGAAAGATTTTTGTAGCATTTTGTTTGTCTTAAAAAATCTATATTTTATCCATTTGCATGACCAATCTATCTCTATAGGTTGGTCACAAAATTGGAAAAAAAGTAAGGTCTTATGACAATGACAGACAGAATAACGCTTTTATAATATAAGAAAGATAAGATTTTGTTATCTTATCAAATTTTATTTTATTTGTTTTACAACTTTGTTGTTAGCATATCATTTCTTTAATTTTCATTGTAGTCCAGTAAATCCGTCAGGAAAAAGGGGTTTGCTTTACAGAAGGTCGGGTAGTTTTGATTTTTGGATAGGTTGTGAGTGTTGGGCTTACATCATAAAATCTAAGTTTTCGACCTCCGCGCGCCACGCGTGCCACATGGTAGCAACAATGCAACAAATTTGTTCACCTTCGCTATGTTATTCCACAATATCTCCTGAATGGTTGGCTTTACAGAAAATAATATTCTTTCCAAATGTAAAGTAGAGTAAGAATGTAATTATTTTACGTGTACTGAGGAATTTTCTTAACATCAAAAATGGAGCCATACACCTATTTAAACAAAGAATATTTATACACTAAATTATAATACAAATGCAACTAGTTTCTCCACCGAGAGGTGGAATTCTCAAGCACTTAAATACAGAAGTGGGGTGAAATTATATAACAGTAAGTGTGCTGATGGCTTTTGGGTAACTGGAATGACAACTGGTGGCAGCATGGAGAACGTCAGAGAACCTTTAGCGGCGAGGACCAGGAACAATGATGGAACAGCCCATTCATCGTGTGTTATCCGTTTAATCCATATTTAAAATATTTTTTTTGTTTGTTTTTTTTTTTTTTGGAAATTTTACAAGTAAGGTAATTGTGGAGAATTTTGATTGATTGAAATTCTATTTATTATTATTTATTTTTTTTGCTTCGAAATATTTTCCTTTGTTAGATTAAAATAAGGAAT
>JAFIDM010042898.1:0-13330 GCA_023159025.1 Thereuonema tuberculata
CGTTGCGACGCACGCTGTCAGTGTTTTTGCACATGGCCGCATGGCGCTGGAGCTGTCGCGATGACAGGTCGGTGCGGCAGAGCGCTGCGTTGCCGACGCGCAGTAATAATATATCAATCTGATTAATTTTTTTACCACGTTTTTTTTTTTTTTTTTTTATTCACTTATCTACTTTAGTTACATAGTTCAGTCCCGTTAGGGAATAAAGAAAGTCCCTATCAACGGGTGCTGTGGGTTACATAATTACATTATTATTTTTTTATTATTTTTTTTTCACAATTATTATCTATGTATATAGCGTTTTCCATCAAAATGGTACACAGGAATTATTAGAATTTGTTACGTCAAATGATTTACAAACATGTTTTGATGTTTCGTTTTTTTTTTTTCTTTTTTCTTTTTTTATTGTTAGTCAATATTGTCCACAATCCATCTTTTTACCTGTTTTTTAACAAGTGAAATTTTTTTATAATCTTTATCAATAATCTCATTCATTTCGTTTAGAGTTTTTTCTATTACATAGTTTACATTTCTTTCACCATATTCGTTACTGATGCAAGGATAGTCGAGTTTGATTCTGTTGCAGTGTCTCGTATTATGTTTTCTTTTATTTTCATCTTTTTTGTTAATTATATTGTAGAAATTTTTTATTATTACATTATATAAAAATTTTTGTTTTGGATTAAGTATATTATATTTTAGTAAAACTTGTTTTCTCTTGTTTATATTGTTCCATATCTTTTTTGAAAAGATCAACTTTAGGACCTTATTTTGTAGATTTTTTAAATTTTGTAAATGACTACTGCCTACGTTTGCCCATACGTTCACACCGTAGTTTAATAAAGAATCAAAAAGTGCAAAATAAATTAAAATTTTTGTTTTTAGTGGAAGAATATTTCTAATGTAGTAGAAAATATAGGTAGTTGTATATAGCTTTTTATGTAGAGCATTTAGATGGTTATCCCATGTAAAGAAATCGTTTATGATTATACCTAAATATTTAAAAATTTTTATTATATCAATCCTGTTGCGTAGTTTACAATCTATACTACGTCCATGTAAGCAGTCGTGTGTGTGTATAGTGATATTTATATTATTATTTGTTTTTTTTTTTGGGGTTTAATCAGTATTCCTTTAGTTTTCTCATTATTAAGAACTAGTTTGTTATCATGAAACCATTTTTGCAATGTATTAAAATTTTCCTGAAGAGTTTTGTTTGCATCTTCTAAGTCAGGACCTACTGTATATATTATAATGTCATCCGCATAAATATATATACTGCAGTCTTTTATTAGAGGAAAAAGGTCGTTTAGATAGATTATAAACAATATAGGTCCCAAGTTTGATCCTTGGGGTACTCCAATGTTGGTTTTTTTTCTTTTACTTACAGTATTGTCTATTTGTACAAAATTTTTTCTGTTTTCTAAATAGCTTTCTATAATATTTAACATTTTTCCCCTTATGCCTATTTTTTGTAATTTAAGTAAAAGTAATTGATGGTCGATCAAATCAAATGCCTTACACAAGTCAATAGTAATCAATAAAACATAGTAATTTTTGTTTAGATTTTTATTTATGTTTTCACTGAAATCTTCTAAGAGTATTGTTGTACTTTTTTTAAGTTGGTAAGCATATTGATGTTTATGTATGATGTCGTATTCTTTTAAATATTCCTGTAATTTTTTAGTAAAGTATTTTTCAATTATTTTGCCTAGTGTCGAGGAAATAGCAATTGGTCTGTAATTTTTACAATCGTTGTAAGCCTTGTTTTTATAAATTGGGATGATTTTTGATATTTTTAAGCTGTTTGGGTATTTTTCTTTATTTATAATTGTTTTAGTAAGTGTAGTTATTAATGTGGAGAAAATTTCCTTATTTGTTTTGATATCTGAAATGGATATCAAATCGTGTCCTTTTGATTTTTTTACATCCATAATGTTTATTATGTTTATGATATCATTTTCATTTGGTTCGTTGATCACCATTGAGTTCGTTATATCTGTAACGTTTATATCTTTTATAATTTTTTCACTGCAATTTAAACTATAATCTTTTGTAATGTTTTGGTAATAATTACTGAATAGCTCTGCGAGAGTTTTATTTTTATTTTCATTGTCCATTTCTCGTGCGAATTTTTGTATTTCATTTTGTTTTTTAGTTTTGTGTTTATTTGTTCTTTCTAGTAAGGCATTAATTTTTTCCCAGCAATTTTTTGGATTTTTTGTTTCTTTTATGAATTTATTGTAGTAATAATTGTTTTTTGCCTTTGTTATTTTGGATGTTAGAATGTTTCTTAATTTTTTATAATCATTATAAAATTGTTCGTTAGTCTTGTTGTTTTTGTGCTTTTTATAAAGTTTGTCTCTTTCTTTTATCTCATCAATTAATTCTTTTGTTATCCATTCTTTATGTTGTCTTTCTCCTTTAATCAATCTTTTTTTATATTTTTTATTATTTGATAATCTAGAGAAATATTCTGATATTTCAAGACTTTTCTTATTTAATGTTATGTTTCTTTTGGATTTATTATATTCTGTTATTATATTATTGTATATTATATTAGGATTATCGATTTTTTTATTTTCTATTGTTTCCATTAGATTGTTTAGATTGTTTTCTAAAAGATGGTGATCGATCTTTTTAAATTTTTTTTGTCTTTCTTTTGGGTTTTTATATATACTATTTGTTTTTAGTGTTTTTTCTAAATTGATACTTAATGATGTTATAAAGTGGTCTGAAATGCTTTCTTTAATTATATAACTTTTGTGAATTTTATCTGTTATTTTTGTGAAGATATGATCGATGCAAGTTTTTGTACTTTGCTTACACGTTTTTCCATGTCTAGATATAGGCAATTTCTGAATCCCTGACAACCCAGAGTTTCAATGTATAATTTTACTGTGTGATTTTCATTTAACTTATATAAATCTATGTTGATGTCTCCAATTATTACACAGTTATTTTCAAAGAATTCGTTATTATTTATTATGATTTCTTCTAATTCATTTATAAATAGTTTAATTTTTTGTTTTGGGGGTCTATAGACAGCTAAGATATTTAGGTTGTTTTTCCACATTTGGTGTTTTAGTTTTAAACTTAAGCATTCAAAATTATTCGAGGTTATAAGGACTCTGTCGACGTCAATGTTGAATTTTGTGTATATTATTATACCTCCACCTCTTTGATTTTGTCTTAAATTAAAGAACATGTTCCAATGATTTATTTTATATAGTTCTACCTCGTTTTCAGTTAAATTCACCTCTGTCAGAACCATTACATCTATCAGATTCATCAGCTGATTTAATCTACATAATAATAAGTCCCAGTTTTTTCTGATTGATCTTAAATTGAGATGAATAATATTTATATTAAGATTATTCACAACATTTCCATTAAAACTGTGTCCCCATTCTTCAATATCTTCTAATTCGAGAGTATCTTTATGTATAAGATATTTTTCAATATCTTTATGCGTAGCGTCCTCATCCATGTCTTTAAATTGTTCTTCCCTTTTTCTAGTCTATTTTCCCCTTACGTTTTATGCAAGTTTTTCTAAGTCCTCAATATCGTGAATTTTTATAATATTGGAACTTTCTTCTTTTCTTGCCATAATTGTTCCATTTTTGATCCACACATACCTGTACTTCTCTTCTTTTGCTGCCAGTTTGGTTTTCCAAAGAAGGTGCTTTTGATTTCTTGTTAGGTTGTCATTGATGTAGATCATGCTATCATCTCCATTTTTGGTTATGTCTCTGCAAACTATTTTCTTCCTTCTTCTTTTATCCATCCATTCTGTTTTTTTTTTGAAGATCTTTAAACTTGATAATTATTGGTTTTGTTTTGCTTTTATTGTAGGAGGGCGTTCTATGGATGGTCTCAAAATCTTGCTCATGTATGGTCACATTAATTGCATCTGCTACATTTTTCACTATCTCAAAAATGTTTTCATCCTGGCTTTCCTTGACGTTTATGATTTCGATGTTTTTTTTTCTTGAGTGTCTCTCTTGATATTCTGTATGTCTTTCTAGATTTCTGATTCTGTCTTTGCTTTCTTTAAGTTCTAGTTTCAATTCTGCAATTGTTTTGTTTTGTGTTTTATTAGTTTCTATTACATTTTGGATTTTTTTTAATATATCGTCATAGTTTTTTGATAGGAAGTCCAGTGAATCTTTGATTTCTGAGATATCTGTCATTAGTTTGTCTAGACTTTCCAATTTTTTTAGATTATCTAGACACTCCAATTTTTTATGTAGGTCATCTATGGTTAGATGAGAGACTGAAGTGGATGGTTTGCTAGTATTTAGTGCATTATCAGTAGCATCATTTCTGCATAAGATGCATTTCCATTGTTTTTTTTTTCTTTTCTGCCATATGCCTATACGTGGATTCCGCCAACGAACAGTCATGGTGAAAGTTCGAGCCGCATGAATAGCATTTGACTTCCTGCTCCAGAATAGCAGTCGAGCAGGTAGCACACGCAATTGTAGTAGGCATTTGTGAAGGCGAGGATAACAAAATTTGAAGTCACAGAGCACAACTGTTTCTTGAGTTTTTGACCCCCTCCTGTTTCCAAAATGGGGTCGTCCCCTTACTCAGCTGCCGCTTGAATGACCTCGAGTTCGAGGACCAAGAAGGGGTCGTGCTGTATTTTTCCCACACAATGGAAGAAAAGACACAAACAAGAAAAAAAATAAAAAAAGAAAAACTGTTTGCACGAAATTACGATAGCGGAGCACTATAGTAAAAATGAAGTGTTAATGTCTTTTCACTCTGTATTGTACCGTACCTTTGAGTCTTTCTGCTTCGCGTGGTCCTAGTCCGATGTTCGCAGAGGGTATAGGTTAGGGTGAGGGTCGCTGAGGGTCCGGCTGTCTTTTCTGGTCTGTCGGAGTCTTTCGTAAGCCTTATCTTGGGAGCACCTGTCCCGCTGTAGCATTTAAGCCTAATCTGGTATCTTTGTATACTACGTCCGTTGATTTGATTTTTTTTGTTAGATAAATGATCCGGATGTTCTAACTTGTTGTTATGTTTACTTCTGTAGGAAAATTTTGCTGAAGGAATGAGAATATGATGTTTTTTTTGCGAGGATATGATGGAGAGCCGTTAATGTACGTCACTCTATCCTGGTCGCCATGATGATAATTTTTTATTTAATAAGTTTTTATTTAATAATAATAATATTAATAGTGAATAGTGCATTAATGACAATTTCTTCGATGATCAAGGAGACAGCGACCCAACGGAAGCAACGCCTACAGAAGGAGAAGCAAAAACGACAAGAGAAGAGAAACGGAAATAAACCTGAAATTTACTACTTGTCTCTCTTATAATCTCATCAAATGTTTAAAATCGATTGAAAAACTTCATACATAGGCCTACAAGACTAAAAAGCAGAAGATAATTATTAAACAATTATTTTTTTTAATATACCACGTTTTTAAGACGGATTAAAAAGTATAAAATAAGTTTTCCTAGCCATACAGATTCCTAACCCCATAGGGTCAATTCATACCAAACGGTCCAGAAAACATTAAATTGGTTGCTCGACCATTTAAAAAAAAATGATTTTTTACTGTTGTTACCCCTATGCAGGACTACTTCAAAACAGACATTAGTTTTTTTTTTTATTTGACTTCGTTTAAAAATGGCGTCCATTGTTGTGTTATGGTTTCCGGCATTTTTGGCCTTTGCAGACAGTTGCGATAAATTTGATATCTCAGCTAAACAAAATGATAGAAAGCTGCGGTAAAAAACATTATTTTCAGTACATTTCAAGCTACATTTTATGTCCTATACTTTTTTATCATATTTCTAATTCAAATGGCTGAAATTTAGAACCGAAACTGATATTCGTTTTTAAACAAAAATCAAAGTTACGGGTTTTTTTTTTGTTTTTTTTTTAGCAGAAGGAATGAAATAGCGAAACTATAATTAACTTCAAAACTGACCCAGTAATCTCTGTTGGAAATTTTGTTCAACATAGTTCTATAAAATTTCATACAATGCCTATCAATGCTCCAAATTAAAAATAATTCTTCCAATCAAGGAAGAAAGATATCCATTTTACAGCAATAGATATATCCTGTCATTTATCACCAATGATGAAATTGGATGTTAAACTTTGGTTAGAAATATTTGGGTAACAAATTTTTGTGTAATAAATTAAAATCTAAAAAGCAAAATGTGAAAGTGAAATTATGATTATAGTAAGGAAGAACAACGTCTATAATAATTAAATGAGAAAGATAATGTTACTCTATTATGGACACCTCCCAGCAACAAATTGGAATGAAATGGCTAAAAATAATATTTAAAGTAATTTTCAATAAGTCATTTTACTAAAAACACCATACAACAAAGGTTCAATCCAATAATGACTACAAACCGAGACTAAACGAAATTGGTGTGGTCTATCAATTAAGGTGCAGTTGCCAAAAAAATGATATTAATATTCTCCATAAATTATTAAAAATACTCATATTAGCACAAAACAGCGTTTGAACATCACCACGGCATCAAATTAGGTTTGGTAGAGCATCTATTGGACAAACCATGCATCCATGTGACCGGAATGCATCCATGTTAAACTCTTGGGGAGAAAAGAGACGATAGTTTAAATTATAAAGAAATGACGCTTTTTGGATCATTAAATTTGGTAACAGCTTATAAAATTTTAAAGAAGAAATTGCAATTAATATTTGAAATGACTTAGTAACAGTCAAATTAGATTTTGGGTTTCAATGAATTTATTTATTGTGAAATAAAGATGTTGAAGGTCACATTTGGTTTGGCATGAAAACAAATATACTTTCTAAACAGAAATGTTTCTCAAGCATTAACAGAATGAAGACAGATAAAATTTTTTACTTGTTATGATCAAACAAAAAAACAGAAACTGAAAACTACAATATAATCCAGTGATCGATAAGCATTTGATCCTGATTCTCAATGGAGCTGAAATTTCTTCACGGAGACGCAAGCATTTCGTTTCCATCTGATTTATTTACTTATTTTTTTTTAGTTTTTAATTAAATTCTAATAATTTTTTTTTTATTTTTGTTCTAGATTCTAAGTTCATTAATTCATTGAGGAGATAAATACTGAGAAATTTTGCGCAAAAGATACTAATTGGTTTCCTTTTACCGTTGAAAGGGTTTGTTATTTTTTATTTTCTTTCTTGTGGTGACCAAAGTGCTGCGCAAGGTTTTGTATTCCACATTTTGTTCTTATTACAATTTGAGACCAATGTTCATTTCTTGACATCTCAAGACAGCCAAAAGATTATTAGTATTTAATAAATAATTTCCGGTCAGCACAAATTCTATTTTGTTGGTTAAGGCGTGGTGACAGCACTTTTATAATGGGTTGCTTAGCTTGGCTTCTCCAGTGCGTTACCCCTTTGCAGGAGTACTTCAAAACAGGCAATTTTTTTTTTTTTATTTGACTTCGTTTAAAAATGGCGTCCATTTTTGTGTTATGGTTTCCGGCATTTTTGGCCTTTGCAGACAGTTGCGATAAATTTGATATCTCAGCTAAACAAAATGATAGAAAGCTGCGGTAAAAAACATTATTTTCAGTACATTTCAAGCTACATTTTATGTCCTATACCTTTTTACATATTTCTAATGTAAATGGCTGAAATTTAGAACCGAAACTGATATTTTTTTTTTTTTAGCAGGAAAGAATGAAATAGCAAAACTATACATTTTTTTGAGAAAAGATATATATCCCAAGGTTTAGCAAAAAATATTTCAGCTCTGTTACTGACTACCTAATTTAGTTATAGCTCTTGAAAAATGCTCGTTTTTATTTTTTTCAAGGTTTGAGCCCCAATATCTCTGGTAGGGGACCTAATAAAAATTTGATTTATTATAACTTTATAAGAGCTAACTGTGAAAAAAATTTTGAGTTTGATATTTGAGTTAGCTACCTGGGTTAGATACATAGATATCTAACTCAAATATCAAACTCATAATTTTTTTCACAGTTACCTCTCATAAAGTTCTCTTTATACTGTAAATATCAAATTTTTATTAAGTCCCCCACCAGAGATATTGGGGCTCAAACTTTGAAAAAAATCAAAACCGAACATTTTATAAGAGCTGTAACTAAATTAGGAAGCCAAATTAATAAAGGTGAAATATTTTCTGCCAAACCTTTGGATATATATCTTTTCTCCAAAAAATTTATAGTTTTTCTCTTTCATTCCTTCGTGCTAAAAAAAACCCCGTAACTTTGATTTTTGATTCGGTTCTAAATTTCAGCCATTTGCATTAGAAATATGGTAAGAAGGTATAGGACAAAAAATGTAGCTTGAAATGTGCTGAAAATACTGTTTTTTTCCGCAGCTTTGTATCATTTTTTTTTTAGCAGAATTATCAAATTTATCGCAACTGTCTGCAAAGGCCAAAAATGCCGGAAACCATAACACAAAAATGGACGCCATTTTTAAGTGAAGTCAAATAAAAAAAAAAAAAAATGCCTATTTTGAACTACTTATGCAGAGGGGTAACAACAGTTAAAAAATCATTTTTTCTTTAAAATGGTCGAGCACTCAGTGCTGGACCGCTTGATATCGATTGACCCAATACAGATAGTCCTGAAACTTTGTGATTCTAAATTTTTAATACCTATGAAAATACTTGTAAGATTTAAAACGAAGAACGTGGGGCGCTAGATAATACACTCCATCCATACCATCTCAATTATCTATTGCATGCGCCCCATGTTTTTCGTTTTAAGTCTTACAAGTATTTTCATAGCTATTAAAAATTTTCAACCAGAAAGTTTCAGGACTATTTGTATGGGCTTAGGAATCTGTAGTCCATGGGCCAGCTAGCCAAATATAAGGAAATGGTATAATTTGGAGGTACCAATTTTCCTTTTCATAGCAGTTAGATAGGGTTATAAGGATGCCAAAAAACCATAATTGCCATCTCAAAGTGGTAGCTAATAAAAATGGCGGCCAATCCAAGATGGCGGATGTTGAGTTTTAAAAAATCAACTGTATCTCGAGAACTATTCATCCGATTTCATTACTGGTTTTTTAAAACTGAAGTTCTATATGGGTGCTTCAACATTTGTCATATGCACTGTTTCGCTAAACTCAACCGTTAATTAGTAATTAAAGAAATATTGAAAATTTTCTGAATTTTTTGTGTGATTTTTTTGTTTTGAATCGAGTTTTTACAAAATATCTAGTACATTAGAAAAAAAAGGTTCAGATGAAAGATGTAGTGTAATAAATTATCTTTAATTTGATTTATTACATGTATGGATCTGATGGCCGAAAACACGGAAACATGAATTTGAGTTTATTTCCGTTGAAATGCACTGTTTACTAAATAACTGCGTGCAGAAGAAAAAACTTCAGATAGAACTTGTAGCGTTGAAAAACATACAGTTTTGAATATATTTTAATATTTTCAACACAATTTTAAGTAAATAATAACATAAATATATACCTCATCATGTGTGGTATTTATTTATATATTGATTATGTATTTATTTAAAGATGGACGGAGGAGCTATTTTAATGTTTTAAAATATAGGAATAACAGTAATCAAGGGAATCCAGTAATCAAGGGAAAGCAACGGAGTATCTTGATGACAATCCCGTGTGTACAAGATTACATAGTCGGGAAAAGGAAAACCCTACTGCAGTAACTACTGTTGAACTTCCACATGTATGCATTGAAAATGTTAAGGATGCACAACGAAAGAACTTACCTTGGGTAGTCAGTAGACTGCGCAACGAACAATGTCAGACTGTATGTTCATGGACAGGATTTAATATTCTGATAAGAAAGAATGTTGCAATTAAAGGTGATACTGTTGCATATTTACCGTGTATAAACAAGCCTGCAACAGACATGTCAACTGTTCATGACATTTTAAGACAATGTTTACAGATCAGGCCCCAAATTCAGTTATAAATGATTACATTGGTGCTAGACCAAGCTATCTTTGCAAAAGCTATGGAAATTGTTTGGTGCCATCCACAAACCTTCAAAGACGTTTTCATAATGATGGGTGGATTTCATATTATATGCAATTTACTTTCTATCATTGGTAAACTATTGGAGATGCTCGGCTTGGTGATATAGCAGTGGAAATAGGATGTATTGCACAGGGATCCATCCAAAATGTCCTGAAGGTAAGCAGTACAATCGTGGAATTCGTTTACATAAGTGTATATACGAAGCGCTCATGCGACTCATCTACCAACAATTTATAGATCACTTGAAAACGGACTTTCCTGAAATATTTTCTTAAATGGAAAATGTAGACATGCTTATAGAAAAGTTCCGTGACAACATATGTAATGACACTTTCAAAAGTTCAATTGAAGATTCTAGAATCATTAAGTCATGGAACTATTTGAAAATTATTTGAACTATCTGAGGAATGAAAATGGACCTTTCTCATCGTTCTGGATAACATACTTAGACATGGTAGAGCTGTTGCTTGGATTAATAAGAAGTAACAGAGAAGGAAACTGCCTTCTTTACATGGCATGTATTCAACAAATGATTCCCTGGAGTTTTGCATTGGACAAAATTAAATACGCACGATACTTGTCGGTTAACTATGCAGACATGTCTAATCTGGCTGACGCTCATCCTGAAATTAGTAAACACTTAAAAGAGGGAGGGTTTTGTGTACAACTCGGTAGCCAAAACCCGTTTTCACGTATTCCTGTAGATCAAACACTGGAGGAGACAGTCAACAAAGATACACAAACTTCAGGAGATAAAAAAGGATTCAGTTTAAAATAAAGGTGCTATGGAAAAATACTACATAACTGCTGAATACCGTGCTTCAGCTTTGAGACAGTTACGAGAACATTTGATCAGTTATCTGATGCAGTCCTCGATCAAGTCTTAAGCACAGCATACTACAGCACTCGAATTGATGTTGTATTTGACACCTATAAAGACAAATCAATAAAATCGGCTAAACGCCGCAGTCGAGGTTCAGATGCAGAAATACATTTCAAGAATATTAAAGGCGGTCATAGACTCATAAAATGGAGATGTCTCCTACAAGTGGTGACAGTAAAAATAAATTAACAATATTTCTTGCTGATAACTGCCAAGAAGAAAATAGAAGGACAAAGATTGGTAACTTTATACGTTACTCACTCTAACAAATGTATTAAAATAACTGGCAGTGGGTCTCATGAAGTGGAAAAACTTGCCTCTTCTCAAGAAGAAGCAGATACGCGTATGATGCTACATATAAAGAATGCTGCTACGGAATTTCCAAATGTAATAAGTATATCTGATGACACAGACGTGTTGGTTCTAGCTCTTTACGCATCATCCAGCATCAACGTAGAGAGCAACCTGTATATAAAATGCGGACCTAGTGGTCGAATCAGATTGATAGACATAAAAAAACTAACATCTGTCGTTGGCTGTACAATGAAATTAGCATTGCCAGGATTACATGCTTGGACAGGTTGTGATACAGTGAGTGCGTTTTCTGGGCAAGGAAAGCTAAAAGCGTTGAAACTGATATAAGCAAATACAGAATTTAGCTTGCTGTTTTCACGGCTTGGGAGTGAATTTACACCTTCGAATTTTGACCACGATTTAATCTAAAAGTTCACTAGTCAATTACACTCAAGGAACACCAAAATAGAAAACATAAACGAACTAAGATACCACATATTCCAAAGTTGACAAGTACACATTTTAAACGAGCTAATTATCAAGCAGCTATTTGGAAGAGATGTTTGAATAACTTTCCCGAAATACCAGATCCAGAGAATCATGGATGGATGCTAGATGAAGACGATATGCTCCACATCAAGTGGATGACTGGAGCACCTGCACCTGAAGCAGTGTTAGAACTCCTAAGTTGCTTTTGCTCAAAGTCGTGTCAAATTCCATTGTGTACTTGTATGGTTAACAACTTAAAGTGTACAAACATGTGCAGACTGTCAAATTGTGAAAACAGTACTGAAGAAGAAGAAGGTATCGCAGATTTTAATTTGTACGAATCTTCTGAAAGTGACGACGAAGATTACTTTTAATTTTTGTTTGATGTTATACCGTTTAAAGTAATGTTTCCCTAAAGATAATTTAAATTGTTCTTTTATCTGAGGCTTTTTCTTATGTAAATGTACTATAGATATTTTGTAAACTTTTAATAAAAAAATTATCAAGAAAATCAGAAAAATTTCTATATTTCCTTACATAATAATCGGTTGGTTTTATTGAAACAGTATATCTGAAGTTTTTACTTCTGTACGAAGCATTTCAACGGAAATAAACTCAAATTCATGTTTCCATGTTTTCGGCCATCAGATCCATACATGTAATAAATCAAATTAACGATATTTTATTACAATACATCTTTCATCTGAACCTTTTTTTCTAATGTTCAAGATATTTTGTAAAAACTCGATTTAAAACAAAAAAAATCACACAAAAATTCAGGAAATTTTCAATATTTCTTTAATTACTAATTAACGGTTGAGTTTATCGAAACAGTGCATATGACAAACGTTGAAGCACCCATATAGAACTTCAGTTTAAAAAAACAGTAATGAAATCGGATGAATAGTTCTCGAGATACAGTTGATTTTTTAAAACTCAACATCCGCCATCTTGGATTGGCCGCCATTTTTATTAGCTACCACTTTGAGATGGCAATCATGGTTTTTTGACATCCTTATATCCCTATCTAACTGCTGTGAAAAGGAAAATTGGTACCCCCAAATTATACCGATATGTTGGCTGGCCCATGGACTACTGTATGGGGCTGTATGGGGCTAGGAAATTATTTTGAAATTTTTAGTCCGTCTTAAAAAACTGGTATATTAAAATTTTTTTTTTTTTAAATACTTATTTTCTTTATTATCAGAAAGTATACAATTGTTTATTATTGGTAGTGCCAGCAAAGCTACATAACTTTGCTAAATAAGTAGCCTGACTAAGGAAAACTTACAATGATTTAAATGATAAATCCATGATAGATCATTAACATTTCAATGTCTTATTTATTTATTACTGAGAATAGTGAAGTTACACCATTCCACTTTGCAAAATTTGTTCTGTTTTGTCCATTTGTCTGAAAATCATGCGAAACTGCCCGACCGATTTCCATCGACTTGATACATAGCTCAATTTAGGTCCATGTGCTTTGATCCACAGTCCTCCCATCCTTCAAACCTGATCCCCAAAATTCCCCATTTGAAAAGCTAAAAGTAATATAACATTGACGTACGTAAAATTACTTTAACATGAAACAATTAAGCCCAACGCACTAGACTAAAAAACAATAATTACAAATAAAAATTCAAAAAGCTCACATGAATCGA
>JAFIDM010042995.1:1039-22553 GCA_023159025.1 Thereuonema tuberculata
TTATAATTTGAAGAAAATACGCCTGAAGGGGTTTTTGGTACATTGCAGAGATGCGAGACATACTGTAAACGAAAAGGCTTTTTCAAAAAAAAAAAAAAAAAAAAAAAAGACTTGGACAAAATTAAAAGACTTTATTAATTGAAATCTAAGTACCAATATGATAATGCACGCTTTATGTCATTAAAATTATTACGTTTATTAACAATATTTATTGTTTACGTATTTTAAATCCATTTCATATAGTTTAAAGTAATTTTAAAAGGTGAATCTCTAAAGAATTTTCCATATAACCAACTTTTTTTCGGGATTTAACGACTTCGTTAAATAGAGGTCCGACTGTATATTTATAGAAAAAACTCAATAGGGATAAAATCAAGCAGAGTGGTCTGGGTATTTTTTTTTTTTTATTCTTAATACTACGTTTTTAAACTTAAGATATTTCTTTTAAAGTATTAAGAAGCTTTACTTAATAATTAGAATCTAGTAACTTCATTATGTTATCCTAAGTTAAGCCTTATCAACAATTTAAACAATTTTAGTAACAAAATAGGTTTCAAAGTTTTACATGAAAATTGTTAAAATTTCTAAACATTATATCATTTAAAGTGTTTTACGTGTGTGAAATCAAACAATTGATATATAAAACTACAACACACTTAAAATAATTGTAAAAACTTAACTATATTCTTAGCTATCTTAAACTTATCTATCTTAGAAAATTTATTGAATCATTTTTTATTTTGAAATACAATTCGTATAAACGGTTTTTTTAAAGTTTTTTTAAGTTTTTACAATTATTTTAAGTGTGTTGTAGTTTTATATATCAATTATATCATTTATTTAACATTCCGACAGAATTACTATTTGAAAACTCTTACAACTACTATATTGTAAAGGCAATGGATTTCCCCCACTTTATAAAATTTCTTATCGTATTTAACTTAAAACCTTAAGCTTAATATATATATATAAAATTTTACTTTCCTTCTTTATTTATGATAATGAATTTTCTTTTTATTTTATTATTTTTACATAAATAATATTCTTCTTAACTGCTTATTTAAACGTTATTAATTTAAGAAACGAAAACCCAGATCCGGACTAAGGAATACCCATATATCTCAAATCGCTTTATCGGCAACACGAAATTTCACAATGTTTTATCGAAATTGAAAAGATACGTATTCGACGAATTTTCTGTTTTCGGGTCCTAAAGTGTTTAAAACGAAAGGGAGGCGGGTGTAAACTTTTGTGAAGGTATGGGATTCTCCGAAACCGCTTTCGTTGGAAACACGAACTTTCGCATCAGTGTTCTTTGTCAAAATCTAAAGCATACATATTGATGAATTTTCGATATTTGCATCCTAAGGGTGTACACACAGAGGGAGGGGGACAAACTTTACTGTAGGGTATTTTACAGGGTTTTCAGGTTACAATATCACAATATACCATTACTTTGTAATCATTCACATGCTTTTTTACCAAATGGGGGAGGTTTGATGAGATAGGGAGTCTTAAATTCTCCGATCTCGATATTAATTTCATATCTAGGGCTTACCGAGTTACAAAATAGGAATACAACATTAATTTAACATCTTTGGACATTTTTACCAACTGGAAACGTTTCTAAGTGATCTCTCAATTTCTTCGTCACTCACAACTCCTCTGCATTATAACTCGAGGGAAGAACGGGCTTTCTGCTAGTTCTTTATAAATTTCTAAGACACTATCACGTACGCATGATTGCAAGATCTAGGGCGCCTTCCAAATTCATTAATTGCAGTCGACAGTTAAATATCGGATTTATATCTAAAGAGAAGTGTAACAGATCTTTAAAAAAATGTCGGTTACCATGCCATGCAGAGTATAATCTTGCAACCAAAACAAAAAACTAAATAAAAAAAGTCCACATGAACATTGTTTTTGGGGCATTTACCAGAAAATGTGCTCTTCTTCCGGAAAACATATAAAAGCGTACGAAAAATCCATAAACACTATGTAACTGATTTTTAATGTATATTTTTAAGAATTTTTATTAAAACACATGAAATCCCTCATTTTTCAATGTAATTCACAGGTGGATCTGGACGAACTTAAAAGAATAACCGATGTACAAGATAATAAAATACTGGATTAATTTAAGAATGTGGGAAGGTTCTTACCTTTCAATAAATTCATAGGTTCCGCTTAACTCGGATGGATATTCTAAGTTGAAAATGAAAAATGACGCAATGAGCATTAACAGGGCCTTTTCCAGGCTGTTCAAAACAGCGACTTCTGATTCCAGGAACAAGTGATATTTTCCATCTGACAAATAAAAATATAAATAGTATATATATATATATAAACTGTTATTAATAATTTTATTTTAAATGATCAGCACATTTCATTTTCATATTATACAAAGTTTCCGATTACCTGAAAATATGATTTTTGGAAAAGGATCGTCTGTTTCGTATGGGGCATCCAACTATAAAATAAAGAAGGTAAATAAATAAAAATAAAAACTTAGCTCCTTTAATATGATATTGCATAGAATTTTTTTATAAAATGTCAAAAAATGCTATATTCCGGTATTATGACACATTAACGTCTGACTACTGTCGAAGTAAAAACAATGCATATTTTGTTTTTCTATTTCTCGATATATGTTTTGCATAGCAATCAGTATTATCTAAATAAATCTAACTAATATATCTAAAGCAATATTTGTAAGTAAAATAAGCACTGTAGGCATTCAGTTTCGCCATTCTCAGAATTTCGTTTTAAAATTCATTTTTAACTCATTTTGTGAAAGATGGTAATCGCAAGAAAATGAACGATATAAAGCAGCTTACTATATTCCCTTTATCTCAGATCATAACGAAAATGATTATATGACATTTATTCATTGTTTTGCATGATTGAATAAAACCTTTAAGTTCTGCAGCACATTTCAGGTAAACCCTGTATACCAATGGGAAACCTAAAACCATGCCACTTACAAAACTGTTTGCGAGCACTGTAGCATTGTTGGCTAAATCAGTTTATACTACGTTGTGCCTCCGCACATTCCTCTCAGCTTCTTAAACATCTACAGTAACTTACAGCCTCAGTTCAGTATTGTATGTTACAACATCTAGGACTTCCTTCTGGCCAAAGTGTTAGATCTCCTAAAACTCTGAAAAAACCCTTGCTGTTTCAATATTTACCATATGCTTACATGATACGAATACTTTACTTTCGGACATCATTACAAGTTTTTTTAGCATATTTTTACAAAAACTTATCCACCAATGTTATAAAAAAACTATAGTTGAGATTAAAACTTTATAATCAAGAGCAGAATGAAGCCCATTTGCTAACATTGGATATCTATTAAAATTATTAGAATTCCTTTACTACACTGGTTGTGGGGAATCCTAATTTAACGTTAACATTCTTAGGCCAACCTACTGTGTGGAATTAATTTTAGTATTAGAAACATATTATAAATTTCATGTAATTTCACCAATTACTTCAAGGCAAGTCAATGCTAGTAGAAGCAATTCAAATTCACTGCAAAATATAACACAATTTGTTATCGATTTTTTTTTTAAATTTATAAAGGGTGAATTGCATTATTAAAAAAATTCCTCCATTTTAAATTATTTTTCTTAAAAACTAGAATTCTTTATTTCTTGTTGCACTAACGGTAATCAACGGCCGCGCGGTTGGCGATGTCGCTAAGACACTGGCCTCTCACCTCTGAGTTCCGGGTTCGGTTCTAATGTGGGTTTCGTTGATGGTGGCGATCCACGCTGGGCAGGTTTTCCCGGGGTTCTCCCGGGGTTCTCCCGTTTCCCCTGCATTTCTCACACCATCCTTTCTCAGTCTTTCTCTCCGTCTGTCCTTCTTTCCGTGGGATAGTACAAAAGATCTTTCAGGTCGACGTGCTCGGCAGTCATGCCACCCACTTTCAATTAATCTAATCTAATCTAACGACAATCAACACATAATAAAGAGCGCTCTAATACTGAAATTATTTTGTATGTAATTAGATCGGCATATCTCGTAATTTACCTTAATATTGTTCAGTGATTCAACATTTCTTATGAATCGGCAAATGCTTAACATACCATTAACAAATCAATATTGCAAAACGTCCGCTGCAACATACGCAATTAATAAAGCCATTGATAAATTTATCCGCAATTGATAAATCAATGAATTTATACATTAAAAATCTCAACAATGAAAATCGAGTAAATATGAAATGAAACTGATGTCAAGATATGACCCCATGATGCGTAGAAACAAAGTGGAAGGCTATTAAATAAAGCGATCCATCCAATGGAAGTACACACGTCAAAATGTAATCAAGATGTAGTATACTGATGCATTCGTGCTAACTGACGACTTACATCATCTAAAATTCAGCAATATTTATTCTGGAACTGAACAAACTCCACAATTTCAATTGTGTATTCTATCTACTGTAAGAGTAATAAATATTAATCATAATTTGATTAAGTCAATTCTGCCCCCACACAATTAAAAAAAAAATTCATGACCATTTTGCCAGATCACTACCAATCATCATCTGAAGATGACTGTAATACAAGATTCAGTCTTTATAGGCAATAGCACGAATCCAAACCAACGAACTTCAAGATATAAATGCGATATTTTTAAAGTTGATACAACAAATTTTATTTTTGTAATTTTAATATTAAAAAAAAAATCACTTACTGACTCTGTAGTACGGTCTATCAAATGGTTATCATTTTCCCCAAGGATGGACACCAAGATCAGCAAGCTACCATACAGATAAATGGGCTTCTTGTTCATTTCTTCAGCATCGTCGCATGTTCCTACGGAATCTTCAATTTTCTGCAGCCAATGCTTGATGTTACCATAGTCCCTGTCATCGCTTTTTATTAGCGCCTTCGCATGTTGCAAAATGGCAGGAGAAATGATTGATAAGTTTTTCTTTAGTCTTTCCGTGATGTCATAGTTCATAAATTTCTCGAAATGCTGAAACAGAAACTTAGATCTGAACAAGAAAGGCCACTCTTTTTTAATATCCACAAACAATAACGGTGGGTTACAAGTGATAGTCGCTCTCTGAGCATCGAAGGTCTCTGCCATCAAGAACTCGACCCTTTCTAAGTCGGCGTCATCCTGGACGAATAACCTCTTCAGTTCCCATTGCATCCGTTTCGGTGTATTGTCTGAAGGTCCTACGTCTCCATCGTCATCCGACGTCATTGGTTGATGCAAAAATCCAGAATCGCTATTCTTGGTTTCCACAATGTTCTCCTCTTCTGAATCTGAGAAGTCATCTTCCATTTCATCACCTACAATGGCGTCAAACTCCATATCGGAGATCTTTTTCCCATTGGCGATGTTTTTAACAAAGTTAGTTACCCGGTCAAACGCCATTTCGGTGTCGCTGTCCATCTCGTCGTCCGTTTGAAGCAAATTAACGGTCGGATATTTTATTTCGTCAGCATCAGTTCCGTTTTCCTGCCATCCACAGTTTTGTTTTTCCACGTTCTTCTTGGACAACTTAGGAATTCTGTAATTGTTCAGTGTATGGGGGTTCCTGCTGCGCAAATCAGGTGACACTTCCGGTGAGGCAAGATCCAGCAGTTCGCCATTGCCTGCTTTGATACTTTTCGCAGTCCCAATAGACTTCCTGTCACTGCCAAGCATTTTGTTCGAGTGTTGACTCATCTTGTTTTGTCTTTTCTTGTGCTTGGCATCTTGTTTTCGCTTTAGCATATTTCGGCTTTCCTCCGCCTTCGCCCTCTGTTTTGTTACATACTGAATTCTTCGCTTCATTTGCATTGCCATGATTTCCACCTCATCTTCCGTAGGGAGGTTTTGATCATCGTGGGAAGAACGAAATGACTCTGGATATGTGTTCACGATCTTAGCCGCCACTATCCTTAGCACTAGCTTGTCAGGGTTCTTATCAAATTTCATTATATCATCGCACAGGATCCGCACCATCTTTCGATACGATATGAGACTCGGACGGCGCCCCTGAATGCAGGAGAACTTCAGCTCTTCAGGCATCCGTGTCCACGGGATCTTATAGCATCTGTACCATGGACGGTACTCTTCAGTATTCGAAGTCGATGCTTCCATTGTGTTGTCGTGGTGTGTTGAAGCTTTTTCTGCATCATTTTCTGCAAACAAAAACAAAAATCAACATTAAAATTTAGCATCATCTCAAAATTATAAAGCATCCAAAGTCATACAGTTTCTTTTTTAAGATGTACAAAACAATTATTTAAAAATGTTTAAGTAAAGCAGTTATAAAAATGTGTAAGTATTTTTTTAAAGAAAATAAATGGTTCGGGAAGGGTATTAATTAGAACATCAATTTGTTATTTATAAATGGATATAAAAAGTTATTATCCAGATGTGCATAGTAAGACCTATACATAGCTTCTTGGTGCTGGGACACAAGGAATTTGATCGCAAAAAAACTGACTTATTTAATTACCGTAAGAAAATTTTGTATCTGAGTTTGTTTGTAAATATTAGTTTGTAAATATTAATGCCACAAAAAAAAAAAGAAAAAAAAACATTCCAAATGACATCGGCAAAAAGCTAAGTAGATAAATATTAAAAATTGTCAAGTGCTTATATTATTGAAAATTTTAATTACATATTTTACAATATTTTACAATGCCCCTCAATACATACACAAATGTAACCTACTCTCTGCAGCTTAACTATGCTTGTAAGCTGGGCTGTCAACGCATGGGAACACTGGGCAGTTGCCTGGGAGTCCCACGAGCACAGGGGCCAATTGCTAATCTATGTATATGTTGACTTGTCAGTAAATAAATAATATACTATTCTGTAAAAAGTTGTAATTGGAAAATGCATATTTAGCATGTGTTTTAATATAAAAAATTCAAAAGTTTGAGAGTTTGTGTAGGTAGAGGCCCGAATGCACTGCTTTGCCCAGGGCCTATAATGGTGTTAAGACTGCTCTTAAGTATGAAGTTTAATCTACCCGTATACAGTATTGGTTAACCTATAAAAGAACATTTGTGAATAATCTCCGAAAACCAAATTTTATCATTAGTGTTACCATCAATGCTGAACAGTTTTAATGTTTTTTTATACAAGGCTTCTTATCAATAATTGGAAAAGATATGGAAATGCATTTTGATTTTCCGTAATACAAAGTATCTATAAAGTTTTTCTTAATAATCTGGAAGTAAAATGTATGGCCTATAAACTTAGCTGATACAGGGTTCGAATCTGTTTTTATCTTCTTCCTTCTGACTGTCAGAGGCCATTGTATCTATTCGGGGTCTGTACAAAAGCCCCTTTTGGTCAAGGAACTAATGACAGGGCCGGCGCGATGGTACTTTGCGCCCTAGGTCAATCACCTTGCCTCCGCTCGCCCATTAAAAAAGTATTTTCATTTGTCTAGACTATCTATTGCATTTATTCAAAAGGAAAAAAAAAATACATGAGCTTTAATTTTCAGGAAATTGACGATCTCTAAACTTAAGATGACCAATCTTCCTTGTTTTTGAAGCTCTGTCCTCCCTTGAGAAGTGTCCTCCAAAATATCCTTTTGAAAATTTTGTTCTCCTTTTTGATGTTTGAAAAGTAATATGTCCTCCTTTTTGATATGTGAAGTTTAAAACCCTTTTTTTTTATTGGTAGTACAGAGAGGTTTAAAGGGGTTTTTTTTTTTTGGTTGAACAGATAGGTTTATACGTCTGAAACTAAAAGAGTTGATAGTTGTTGTCAAATGCATTTTATTCACCTTCCAATAAAGGTAAACTGGGGTTTATGATGAACACCGAAATACTGAAATTAAGGCCAATTCATTCTTTTCAACGAATAATTCGGAAGCCCGCAATTACTATCATATTACTATGAATACTCGTGGTTTTTTTTCTAAATTTTAAAGAAATTTACAAATGTAGGTGCGACTCTTTCGCGAAACAGTGGATGAACACAAAATGGAGGAAAAATGCAGTTGAAATTGAGGATGATCGAAAACTTATCATTTTAAAATTGTGTGTGGGTGAGTGGGGTTCATCGTCCGCCCTCCTCACAACCAATATAAACTAAACGTCTTGGCAGCGACAACTCAATCTCACCCCTAAACAATAAAGACTGACAACTGAAAAAAAAAATTAGGATAGTGCGTTATCGATTCATATTTTGTCCTCCATGTTTTGCAGTGAAGAATAAACTCCGCCATGTTCATCACCAAAGAGTCCCAACTAAATTTGTAAATTTCTTACAGAATTACAAAAAAGGAACATGGTTTTCTATGAATATATTCAATTGTTTCGTTTAAATAATTAATATTCGTCTTCATTTCGGTGTTCTGCATTTCTACACACAAACCTAATCAAACGGAACATCAGCCAAAATTTGTCGCTACTTCGTCGACATGGAATTTCCTCTTCAATTTCACTAATTCTTGTATTTTTGTTAAAAATGAAATAGCTACGTTATTAGAAAAAAGTATCGTTTGGTTCTAAAATGACATTTTACGTCTTGATTTACCAAGATTTAAGAATTACGACCATGGGATCATACAATAGAGGGGAGTTATCTAATATAGAACAACCACTAGGCCTATCCCAGCGCAGATTTGCAAGCTTCTCAAATTAATTTCAAATTTTTCAAAAGCAAACGATATTCAATTAAAAAAAAACATCTCAAAAATAAGGCTTACATTAAAAAAATAGCAGGATACGTAAATTTTGGAAGAGCATTTTCAAATTTCCTCAAACATTCACAGTCAAAAGAGGAATGCCAAATTCCGAGCCTACCTCCTTTCGTCCCATGCAAGCAGAAAAAGTGGAAAGGGTCTATGCCTAATAAATTAACAATTATAAAACACTAAAAGATTAAAACGACATTTAGGAATTACCTAAATCCTTCTATTTCTCAGATTAAATTTTAAAAATCTTAAGAAAACAGCAAAAAAACGCTTATTACCCTCACTTAACCACCATTTTCGAATTTCATGCACCAAATTTCTTGCTTCTAATGTTTTAAGAGGCGGGTTGAGGTCTTCGGCTTTCAGATTTGGCACGAATTCTGGCTTTACCAATCCAATCTCTTTGAATTTGTCTTTAAGGGCTTCCGTTAAGTGTGGAAATTTCACTTGGAGGATATTATAAATCTGTTCCATCTTCAACGCAGCTTGTTATGCAGTTTATTCTTTGTCTCGTTTAAAACGAGAAACAAGGAGATTTTTCCTCCGTGTATTCGAACAACATTGGATAATCACGAAAAAATATTTCTTAAATAAATACTGTAAAATTATAATCACAAAATTTTCGACTCACGATAACAAGTTCCTTTTATATCCTCAAAAACAAAAAAAAAAGTTAATTAATTTTTGAAATCTTTTTATTGTGAATATTAAAGAACATCGAATTATTGAGCCATGCGACGTTATCATCCAAAGACGCTTGTTATTACGAACTTATAGAGCGTTACCGCAGTGTGGCGCTGTATTCAATGTAACATTGAATGTTATTTTTAATAATTTAAAGTAGTTTTATTTTACTTAGTGTTTATAAGACGATGTTCCATACAAATCACAACACTAATCTTTAACTATAAATAAACTAAACTTTATAAAATGAAGATTATAAAACGTACTAACAGAATAAGTTACCTGGAGTCAGGTTTCTTGTTAAAATGACTTCATAAAATTACTTAACGGAGGAATTCTTTCAAGGAAAAAAAATTACCACAAAAATTAAATTAAATTTATAGTACAATACGGCTAAAGGTATTAAGAAATAACCGTATTAAATTGCTTTTGTGAAAACTTCTTTGATCAGATTCAGTAAATAAATAAATAAATAAATAAATAAATAAATAAACTATCCTTATTTTAGGTAATAGGGCGTTCTAATGAAATCCTGTTGATTTATTTATTTACTTATTGATTATTTACTTAAATCGTTATGCTACAACCCGTTTAACGATGGAAAATGTTTTATTTACTGTAAACACGACCAAACAAAAAGGAAGAAAGAAAAGAAAAGAAAAAAGTAGTAGTTTTTGAAAGAATTTAAAGTTTATTCGTAATTTATAATGTTGCTTTTTTTTATTTTTCTTTGTTTTTATAAGTCCTGAAAAGAATACGGAGTCATAGTATTTATAAATTATATTATCTATTGAAATAATTATTCTCTCTTTATATTTTCCATTTGTTAAATATTAAACAAATCCTTAAGTTAAATCATTTAAGTCCAATTAAAGAATAATTAAGTTATTGAAATGGAAGCATATGTAAACTTTGGTCACACTTTTTGGAACTGAAGGTGACACCACGGTGCTCACTACTCCAAGAAAGAAACATTTTATATTTGCTTAAAAGGTTTTTAATCAAATTACTTAAATATTAACAATGTATATATATATATATAGTCGTAGCTACAGATTTTATATTTAAAAGGATAAAATCCGAAATATTTTTTTAGTTTTTGTGGGAGTAAAGAAATAGAAATTTTCAATATAAATTACACCTAATTTACAAGAGATAAAAATATTATTCAGAATTTAAAAAACAAACATTCCTATGGTTTTGACAATATAAAAATACAAGAAATAAAGAAATATGATGAACAATTCTCACGAATAATTTCAATTATAATTATTTTGATAACAACTCTAGGTTCATTCCCACAAAGTTGGAAAATCTCAAAAATAATACCAATACATAAAGCAGGAAAGAGAGATAACTTTGGTAATTACAGACCAATATCAATTTTATCCAACTTATAAAAAATTGTAGAAAAATACTCAACAAATACTATTTATAATTATGTTAAGTATAACTTATTAAATTACAATCAATATGCTTATCAGACAAATAAAAGCACCCATATCCTTTTAAGTGAGTTAACTAATACCCTAAAGAAAAATCTCAACCAAAGTATTACTAATTTACTAATTTTTATAGATTTTAAGTATCTTTTGGATAGCTGATTGGCACAATAAGCAGTTTCAGAAGAATAGCTGATGGACGAATCAGCAGGTGCCAATGTAAATGGAATTGTGAGAAGTCGCTCCGATATTCACCGTAAGAAGCCACTCCGTGGAAGAGACAGTCTCCAGAAAATATAAAGCTGACGAGACCGTCGCCTTTAAGAAGTTATAACCCGTTACTATTAGTCACGACGTCGCAGATACAGCGAGACCAAAGACGCGGCGAAACAGAGTGAGCCTAAAGAATTAATAATTCTACAACTTAGATGATAAATAATCGAATAGAAAAAAAGAAGAACGGTAAAGAAAATAGCAAGAAGCTTTTTAATTTAAAAAGGCTAGAAGATTTAGAAATAACAGCGAACGCTTCACATAACCAGGCGAGACCATTTGGAACCAATCGTTGCTTAGAAAAGTTACGGCAACGAAGAGAACCAGTCACAAGGAAGACTGTCACATGTGTTTGGAGAAGACAACAGTTTGCAGTATTCAACGTGGAGGAATTACTACAGTTTGACGAAAGTTTCCAAGATAAATAATTCAAGTCAAGTAGACGTGAATTACTGTGAGTACTATCTATTATTTATGAACTATTAGAATATCTGAAGCAACGAATTTAAGAAGAAATAGTGCATTTGTTAAAGGAATGAATTATCGTGAATCAGTTAAGTCAACTGATTTATTTGCAAGGCTGTTATTAAAGTAATAATTATATATATTAATTAATTAGTGAAATTAGAATAGAAGTGAATATTCTACAATTGTGAATAACAGTGAATACTAAAGAAAAGATTAGTGCTATATCTGAAGTTATCTCACCTTATAGTGAGACGATAGCAAACCAGTGCTTCTCAAACTATTCAGTGTTAAATATTATTTATGCATATTTGTGAATTATTCAGTCGTTCGAAGTGAACATTAGTAGACTAGTATGTTGAACAATGATCAACAGTGATTATTTAATTATCAAGTATAATTAAGCCAAGTACTTTTGGAACTTTTCAATATCATTTGATATTCAATACCAACTTGTTAAAAGCTCCTGTTCTTATAAAGAACTCACGTGTAATTCTTTTAATACTCTGATATTATTACAAGTAGTGTAAATAAATAAAAAATTAAAAAAAAAAATTACCTATTTGCCTTTCAATTTTGAAATAATGTATTCCAATGATTGTCTTCAGCACCTGCACACAGGTTCTAGAAGTAGAACCTAGCAGGACTGTAATTTCTGGCTATTCAAATAAAAAAATATATAATCTTCTGCTTAATATGATAAATGGGATAATTTGTTTTTAAAGTTAAAATCCTTTATTTTCAACTTAAAATCGGAAGATTCAAATCATTACATAAACAAAAGAACAAAATAAAATAAAATAAATATATATTAGCCTAAATAATTACCATATCCAATAATTTGACTGTAAAATATTTATAGGATTTTCTCTTTAATTTGACGATATAAAAAATAATCGTGATGTAAACGAATATCTTAAACATACACAAATCTTTAGATATAAAAATTAAAAAAAGAAAAATTGCTTTTCGTAATTTTTTAACGCTGTCAAAATTCTAATTAGTAATAAATATTTTAAGCTACTGTTTTCTATGGATTCTATGAGCCAATGTTAAATTTCAAATTTATTTTTAGTTCCTTGACTGACATTTTTTAGTAAAATAGACCATCAGTATTAGTAGATTCTCTTCGATGAAGGAATTCTATCCAAATCGAGGTCGCAATCTTTATTGTTGATATCACTCTCAAATAGGACTATGCTGATACCACTATTATAATTTAACTTTCGATCAGAAATGTATATTAGGGCTTATATGTTTTATACGTTTTCGATTTATTCAAAATTTACTGAAAGTTATAAACGAAGTTTACAATTTTTGTTGTATTCTGTAAAGTTTCGCGTGCTTGTCAATAGATGTCGCCACTTGTCTTGCAATTGCTTTCTGTTGATAGTTTGGATTTCTTACGAAGCTTTCACCAATTATTTTTCTATTTTTCATGAGGTTCAATGTATTATATATTCGCTTTATAAATTATCTTTTTCCAGTTATGTGCATATGTGTGTTTTTAAGCTAAGATCACATCAATAATAACAAAAGATAAAGTCAAAATAAACTTCAAATATTAATCTAAATAAGCCTAATCTTAAGAACGGACATGTGACAATCATTTTAGCATATTATTTATTATCCAGTTCTCACCTCGCGATTACCATCTTTATCATGATTCCAGCTATTTTCCGTGACAGTGAAATCAAAGTTAGGGCTTTTTTATTGTGACACTTTTTAAACACCTTTTAATGTATTTAACCACTTTTTGGGGGCTTTTTTCTCATTTGAAGCCCATAGAAAATTCATTGCAGCCAGCGGAGACTGGCACATCAATTTCTATTCTTTTATTTTTATTGTGTAGTTCTTGTTTTTTAATTTATACTTGGAGTCCCATTCTTTTCCCTTTTTATCCTAATACTAACCTCCGTAATTGGACCTAGGTGTTTATAGTGACTACTCTCCACTGATGATCGCCAATATACCTAGAAATAGTTGTTTGGAGATGTCACTACTGCACTAATAAACAATAGGTCCACCTTTTACTGTAAATAATTAGTTAATTGCAGCTGAATGGGCGTTTTAAAGTTATTAAGCAATTATGCAAAAAATAAACAAAAAAATTTTTTGGCTTCCCACAATGTCAATTCTATGTATGGAATAGGGGCAATGGTCGGTATTAATAGTATTTTCTAAATATTTGTTAGATCTATATGTAATAAATAATTTACGGGGCTGAGATAACAGTCAATACAAAATGAACCATTTACTTTTTTTTATTCCAAGTTTAAGCTTTGGCACAAAAAAAAAAAAAAGTTGAGGGTAAACTGCCAAAATTTATATTAAATATTTAATTAAAAAATGAGTCCTCAGAATATAGAATTTTTTTAAAAAAATTACAATGCATTTTAGGAAGTTCTGTTCCTAAAAAAAACTTTTTTCACAGCATTATTTTTAATTGGTGATGGTAAATCGAAGACTGGACAGATTAAAAGTATTATTTATGAACTACTGTTAATGAAAAGGTTTTATATAAATTTTTGTAGGCTACACTTTTATACTATACCCTTCCATGAAAGCAATCAGACACTTACCGGAAAGTAATAGATTTCCATTGTAGGAAGGTGAACGTAGAGAGAACTATATAAGAGGTTTTGTCTTGCTTTTAATTGTCATCTCACCTATTTCTGATTTAATAAATAAACCTGAATACATTTATTTTTATCTTCACTGCTACAGAATAATGAAGGACTGTATTTTATAAGAATGATTTTTTTTTTCAATGTGTTCGAGTGCCACCGGCAATGATTATTTTAAAACTGAGTAGGTTTAGGGATGATTTAAGGTTTTGATTTTCTGACATTAATAGGATAACTTTTTTTTTTTTTGATATTTAATAGTTTAAGTCAAAAGTTTTGTTAATGTTTATACTTATTTTGTAAGACTAAAAATGATATTGTTTTATTGTTTAATTTAACGCACCACACATTAATGTTCAAAAAAAATTTTTTTTGGTTGGATTTTGATAGTTATAAAAAAGCAATTTAATTAACGTAGCATTCTGTAATATTAAAAAAAAAAGTAATTTTGTTTTTTGGATTGTAATGATTTAAATATAACCATTAAAGAAATTTAGAAATGTTATCTTTTTTAGTTGTAGATTGAAAATATTATAATGTTAAAAAAAATATTTTCTTTTTTGGATTGTAATTGTTTAAGAATAAATATTAAAAATTTTTTTAGAATTGTTATTAATTTAATAACATAAACACTGTTATATTTACATGAATACTATTATACAGTCGGACCTCCATTTAACGAACATCTATTTTGCGAATTTTTCTTTGGAACCAAGAACATTTTGCTAATTTCTTCGTAAAATAAACTCCAAATACCGAAGTGCATTTTCTATTTAACGAACTTTTTCGTAGTATCTATTTTTTTTTTCTCTTTGAAATAGTTTTACAAAGCGCCAATAGCTGTCATTCTTTGCATTTTGACCAGGAACTGCAATTCCCAGTCCAACCCATATCCAAAATGGAAAATGGAAATGATCATGATGCAGAAATAAAAAAAAACCTTAGTATGATGAAATGCTAAAATCGTTTCAAACAATCCGACGCGGATTACAATTTGAAGAAAATACGTCTGAAGGGGTTTTTGGTGCGTTACAAAGTTGTGAGACATACTATGAGCGAAAACCCTTTTTCAAAAAAAAACTCGGACAAAATTAACAGACTTTATTAGTAAAATTTAAGTATGCATATGGTAATGTATGCTTTATGTCATTAAAATTATTACTTTTTTTAATAATATTTATTGTCTACATATTTTAAATTTGTTTTATGTAGTTTAAAGTAATTTTAAAAGGTGAATCTCTATTTAACGAATTTTCCATATAACGAACAATTGTTCGGGATTTAGCTTTTCGTTAAATAGATGTCCGACTGTATTTACATTAATAGCGCTATATTATAATATTTTTTTATATAATTATACAAATAGTATTTTTAATATTATTATCTGTAAAACATTAAGGATATATACAGAACCTACAGACATAGATCATAGTAATATAGGATCTCGTAGGACTGAAACTCTAAATTTGTTAAATTAAAAAAAAAAAAAAAAACTGTTAAAAGTTTCGCCGAATTGAAACCCGTCATGGGTATTGAGTAAGATGAATGGTTTTGTAAAAGAATAAAAGGTGCGAAGGACAGAAAATACAAAAGCTGTAGTGGTGTCTGTGTATTTCAAACTTGCCTGTAGTGAAATAGTAGCTCAACATTTTTGAAGAGTAACAATATTTTGCAGAAAAAGAAGGGTTTGCCATATGTGGTCATTACGTAGCGATCGATGTTGTCTGGAATAAATGTCACCAGTCATGACGTCATCAGCTCAACAATTAATGAAAAAAACAATTTTCAATGAAATAATCCACAAGATTCTTAAACTAATAATAAAAATAATAGAAATGTATTCGTAATTGTAGAAACTACAAACATCAGAATGGTTACGTAATGTTTATAAGATTTCAGTTACGAATATTAGCAATAGATAGCGCTGTTACGTCCTGGAAACATCAATCCATAAGGAAATTACGTCATCAAAAGCTCTTCTTTCATGAGCTGAACTGTAGTATCAATTTTCAACTGAAATACAATGAAATACAATTAACAAAAATAAAACAAAATTAGAAAATGTTTTACATAAACACATTTATTCACAAATATAGATGTTACAAAATAATAACCTTATTAAAACAAACAAATTGTGCTAGAAGTCAAGGCTCTCTAAATATTTTTTTTTTTTTACCTTCGTAAAACTATGTTAATAACCAAATAGGAACACAGTAAAAAGCTGTTAACTAAATAACTGTTGATTTTATAAAATATTTAATAGAATGTCAAAATACTTAACGAGAACTGAACTATGTTTGCAATAAGTTATTGACTTGTTGCAGTAACATTTCGTCACTTGAAAAATTCCCCTCTCGGGAAGGAAATCTGGTTGTGACCTTTTAATGTTTTAATTTCTACTAAATTAGTCTAGTCTAAGTGTACAGGCGTCAAGAAAATGGACAATAATCCATTGTCCAATAATATGGCGAAGGAAATGTCATCGTCGCCATAAGAAAACAATTTTATGTTAAAAAAGAAAGTTATACAAATTTTAATAAGCCGCTAATTTTTTATTCACTTTCCTACAAACCCTCATATTTTACTGCAATTAATTAATTCTTTCTATTACACGAAGAATGGCCGTCTTGAATTATGGAAAACTTTGGGATAAAATATTATGTCAATATTGCGATTATCTTCGATCTGAAGCACAATGTATCACTTGTTACATACTATTTTAACATATTTTTATTAACTTGGTTTCTTCGATGTCTGTCTGTTCGGTACAAATTTTGCAATTGATTTTAAACTAACTTCCGGATGAGCTAGAGACTTGAATTTTTAAACATACCACAGAAATGGATGACAATGCAATATTAATTCGCTTTCTTGACTGTCAGTTCGTTTGGGAACCCTAATTCTTAGGGATAATAGGTCGGTGCCGCACGGATCGTCTGCTCTGAAATGAGGTGCATTGCAAGGCATCATCTTTTTTTTCTTCTTTTAATTTATCGTGTTTAAAATTTAAATTCGTGTTAAATGTTTAAAATCGATTGAAAAATTGCAAACACACAAGACTAAAAGGCAGAAAAAATTATTTAAAAAAAAATTATTTTTAATAAACAATGTTTTTAAGACAGACTAAAAAGTATAAATTAATTAGTATAAAAAGTATAATGAAAAACGAAAGGCGTAAGATAATATACACTCCATCCATCCCATCTTAATTATCTTTTGCTTGCGCCCCACGCTTTTCGTTATATTTTTTATACTAATTATTTTATACTTTTTACTCCGTCATAAAAACGTGGTATATTAAAAAAAAAATATTTGTTTAAAAATAATTTAAAATTTAATTAATTAATCCCTACAAATATGAGAACGCCGCCATCTTGCCAGCAGAGTATATAGGGTATAGAGATGGCTTCCATATGGAATAAGTATCTGCATTACAAGATTACCCGCCATCACCTCCAATCTGACAGACAAAAGCATTCATTATATTGGCAGTATCGCTACATTGTCCTGATGACGACAAAAGCTAAATTTGCAATTATAACTTGATTCGATCAGACAGCTCTTTTAATATGGATATTTTCTTTGCAACAACCAAAACTAAGCACTGGGAAATTAGAAATATATTTATAGAAACAACTCAATAGGGTAAAATCAAGCAAGATGAAAAGAGATGCTGGGTGGTCTGGGTAATTTTTTTTTATTCTTAATTCTACGTTTTTAAACTTAAGATATTTCTTTTAAAGTATTAAGAAGCTTCATTTGATAATTAGAATCTAGTAATCTTCATCATGCTATCATAAGTTAAGACTTATCAGTAATTTAAACAATTTTAGTAACAAAATAGGTTTCGAAGATTTACATGAAAATTGTTAAAATTTCTGAACATTATATCATTTATTTAACATTCCAACAGAATTACTATTTAAAAACTCTTACAACTACTATATTGTAATGGCAATCGATTTCCCCCACTTTATAAAATTTCTTATCGTATTTAACTTAAAACCTTAAGCCTAATATATAGTACTGTCCATGATAGAGTTGCTATAAGATCCCGTGAACACGGATGCCTGAAGAGCTGAAGTTCTCCTGCATCAAGGGGAACCGTCCGAGTTTCATTTCGTATCGAAAAATGGTGCGGATCCTGTGCGATTATATAGTGAAATTTGATAAGAAACCTGATAAGCTAGTGCTAAGGATAGTGGCGACTAAGATCGTGAACACATATCCAGTCATTTCGTTCTTCCATCGATAATCAAGACCTCTCTCCGAAAGATGAGGTGGAAATCATGGCAATGCAAATGAAGCGAAGAATTCAGTATGTAACAAAACAGAGGACAAAGGCAGAGGAAAGCCGAAATATGCTCAAGCGAAAACAAGATGCCAAGCACAAGGAAAGACAAAAGAAGATGAGTCAACACTCGAACAAAATGCTTGGCAGTGACAGGAAGTCTATTGGGACTGCGAAAAGTATCAAAGCAGGCAATGGCGAACTGCTGGATCTTGCCTCACCGGAAGTGTCACCTGATTTGCGCAGGAGGAACCCCCATACACTGAACAATTACAGAATTCCTAAGTTGTCCAAGAAGAACGTGGAAAAACAAAACAGTGGGTGGAACGAAAACGTAAGTGATGCTGGCGAAATAGAATATCTGGCCGTAAATCTGCTTCAAACGGACGACCAGATGGACAGCGACATCGAAAGGGCGTTTGACCGGGTAACTCACGCTGTTAAAGACATCGCCAATAGGAAAAAGATCTCCGATATGGAGTTTGACGCCATTGTAGGTGATGAAATGGAAGATGACTTCTCAGATTCAGAAGAGGAGATCATTGTGGAAAACAAGAATAGCGATTCTTGATTTTTGGATCAACCAATGATGTCGGATGACGATGACGACGTAGGACCGACAGACAATAAACCCGAACGAATGCAATGGGAACTGAAGAGGTTATTCGTCCAGGATGACGCCGACTTAAAAAGGGTCGAGTTCTTGATGGCAGAGACCTTTGATGCTCAGAGAGCGACTATCACTTGTAACCCACCGTTATTGTTTGTGGAAATTCAAAAAGAGTGGCCTTTCCGGATCAGATCTAAGTTTCTGTTTCAGCATTTCGAGAAATTTATGAACTATGACAGCACGGAAAGACTAAAGAAAAGCTTATCAATCATTTCTCCTGCCATTTTGCAACATGCGGAGGCGCTAATAAAAAGCGATGACAAGGACTATGGTAACATCAAGCATTGGCTGCAGAAAATTGAAGATGCCAGAGAAAGCTGCGACAATGCTGAAGAAATGAACAAGAAGCCCGTTTATCTCTATGGTAGCTTGCTGGTATTGGTGTCTATCCTAGGGGAAAATGATAACCATTTGATAGACCCCACTAAAGAGTCAGTAAGTGATCTTCTTTCAAAATTAAGTTATAAATATAAAATTTCTTGTACCAAAATTAAAAATACCTCATTTATATCTTGAAGTTCGTTGGTTTGGATTCGTGCTGTTGCCTATAAAGACTGAATCCTGTATTACAATCCTGCGAAATCGGACGTGATTTTTTTTTTTAAATTGTGGGGACAGAATTGACTTAATCAAATTATGATTAATATTTATTACTCTTACAGTAAATCGAATACACAAGTGAAATTGTGGAGTTTGTTCAGTTCCAGAATAAATATTGCTGAATTTTAAATGATGTGAGTTGTCAGTTAGCATGGATGCATCAGTATACTATATATTGACTACATTTTGACGTTTGTACATCCATTGGATGGGCCGCTTTATTTAACAGCCTTCCACTTCGTTTCTACGTATCACGGGGTCATGTCTTGACATCAGTTTCGTTTCATATTTACTCGATTTACATTGTTGAGATTCTTAATGTATAAATTCAGTGATTTATTATTTCAAAATAGCTTTAGTATTGCGTAAGTCGCAACGAACGTTTTGCAAATTGATCTTTTAATGGTATGTTAAGCATTTGCCGATTCATAAGAAATGTTGAATCATTTAACAATATTAAGGTAAATTACGACATATGCCGATCTAATGACATACAAAATAATTTCAGTATTAGAGCGCTCTTATTGTGTGTTGATTATCGTTAGTGCAACAAGAAATAAATAATTCAGGTTTTTAAGAAAAATAATTTAAAATAGAGGAATTATTTTAATGATGCAATTCGCCCTTTTAAATTTAAAATAAAAATCGATAACAGAGTGTCTTATTTTGCGGTGAATTTGAATTGCTTCTACTATCATTGGTGAAATTACATGAAATTTATAATATATTTCTAATACTAAAATTAATTTTACATAGTAGGTTGGCCTAAGAATGTTCAGATTAAATTAGGATTCCCCCACAACCAGTGTATTAAAGGAATAGTAATAATTTTATTAGATATCCAGTGTTAAGAAACGGGCTTTAGTCTTCTCATATATTTCATAAATCATATATTTTGTAACATCTGTATTTATGAAACATTTGCTAATTTCGTTTTATTTTTGTCAAATGTATTTCAGTTGTAAATTAATACTTGTTAATTACTGACTTGTTGCAGTAACATTTCATCACTTGAAAAATTCCCCTCTCGGGGAGAAAACCTGGTTGTGACTTTTAATGTTTTAATTCAATTTTATATAATTTTAAATTTCTATTAAATTAGTCCTAGTCAAGTGTACAGGCATCAAGAAAAAGGAAAAAACTTTTAAAGTAGACGTAAAAAACCCTATTATTCAATAATGATTATGTAAAAAAAAATTACACTATATATGAATTTGCAAGGTTAAAGGCACAAAAGCAATTTGTCCCGCTATATATTTTTCTTCAACACATTCACTTCATTTTTACTTATTTATTCATCTTTATCCATTTCATCCTCTCTACTCGTTTCTTCATTACTACTCTGTGAAGTGTCGATTTCAGTGATTACTGAAGGTGGTTCAGAATCTTTGTTATCCATGATATCCTCCAAGGCTTTTACAAGTGCCTCTACTTTTGGGTTCTTGAAGGAAACGTCATCGTCGCCATCGAAAAGCAACTTTCTGTAAAAAAAGTTATACAAATGTTATTAAGCCGCTAATTTTTTATTTATTTTCCTACAAACCCTCAAATTTTACTGCAATTAATTAATTCTTTCTATTATACTTAGAATCATCGTTTTGAATTCAGCCACTCTCTTCCCTTTGAGCTAGAAGAGTGGTTCTTAATCAGTGTCGAGACCATAAATTTAAGTTATGGAAAACTTTGGGATAAAATATTTTGGTCAATATTGTAATGATCTTAGATCTGAAGCACGATTTATCACTTGTAACATACTATTTTAAGACGTTTTTATTAGCTCGCTTT
>JAFIDM010042996.1:0-22549 GCA_023159025.1 Thereuonema tuberculata
TAATGCGTTAACAGCGCCACATTTTCTCCTGTTGGCGACTTTTGGTACTATTTTTTATTTTTTTTTTAGAAATCGGAAAAGCATGTTCCATTCTGTATGTCCAACGAATGTTGTTACGATTCGTCCAATACATTCCTCGCTAAAGGGCTCTGAACCCCTCACGTTATTTTATGCCCACCCGGTATTTTATTAATTGATATATTGGTTATGACCCAAATCTGTTCAAACGGTTCAAAAGCCTTTACATAATTAAAAAAAAATGCTTAAAACTTTTCTAGATTTGAATATTACGTGACTTCGTTCGCTTCAATATGATTCTTGTATTGACAATCTAAAATCCGAAATGTGATCAAGTCAGTTGATGTAAATATTTCGTAAAAAACGGAATGGCAAACCATTTAATCTCTTAACTGTAACAGTGCTGTTTTCTGGATTTGACGTCCACTTTAAATATAATTTAACTATCCTACTGTATTGTTTTACATCCTCTAAATAAGCTCATTATTTGCAGTTGATTAGTCAACTATTGCCCGTACTACAGCCAAATTGGTCTCAGCTTCGCATAAACCTTTTAGTCAGACTTGTGTCTATTTTATTTTATTAACTTAAATATGTAGATGGACTTTTGATGTAAATTACCAGATCTTTCGTTAATCGGATAAACGGATAATCGGTTTTGTTCGTTCTTAAATAAAGGAAGAATAAAATTGAATGAAGAGAATAGTATTAAACACAGTTATTATCAATGATATTTGATTAGATATTTTACTCAGAATTTGATAAAGGCAGTTTTTTTACATATATTTATTTATTTGTAGTTATTTAACATTTTCTAAAATTTCCAGCATAAATAGATATCGAAAACTAAAAGATACAGAAAGTTGTATTGTTGGGAAGTTTCTATTTATTTTATTAACTTAATTTGATAAAATTAATTTGATAAATTAACTTTGAAAAAAATTGTTTACAGAGTAATTTCAAAACCGAAGTGCTAGAAGGGCACTAAGATTCTGAAATTGTATTTACAAAATGACAGAAAGATGCACACTTGATCCGTCGAATGATGTAGTTTTACACGATTTCTGGTGCAAGCATGCAAATGTTTGATGATTGGGCACACAATTGTTGGGGAACCTTTCAAGACACAATCGTACAGCGGCTCGTCCGTGTCCGTTCGCTGCCTCAAAAGGTACGTGCACATCTGCCCTCTCAGCATTAGTGAAGCGATACATCCTACTCTTACAAAGTCAACGTCTCAAATGACGATATATCACACTGCCAAACTAATGTGTTGCCAAATAGCGTCCTCTAGCACATTCGGCTGGCGTTTGCGGACATACGTGCCACTACGAATACGGTTTGTTTTTGTTTTCCTGACCTACCTTTATAGTTTGTACAGGAAATTTTTAACTCTGTAAATATGTTTTGGCACCATTTATCCTTCATAACTGTAAATCTTCATTTTACTTATCAAATTGATTAAACTGCTCAAGTTTGAGTAATTTCAATGTAGGAGATATTGAAAGCCCTTCTAAAAAGAATAATATTTATGGCAATATAATCTCATAGTTACGATAAAGTACCGGCCTGCATAGCTAAAGCCTCATGAACTAAGAACTCAGGATAAGATCTTCAGACTATAGTGTTTGCAAGCATAATCAAAAATGGTACAAAACAAAACAAAAATGGTACAATGGTACAAAACGAAGCGTAGTGTTGTTTTATTTATAGTTACAGTGTAACAATCGTCATTCTGCATACTTAATAGATGGAAGAACGCTATCTTATCAAACAGCGCTTCATATATTTAAACAGAAGTGTGGTATCTACTATCTACACGCCGAAAGATGAAACTCCCAGAATGCAAAGTAGACTGTAGATTGTCCTTTCCTGGCCGACCGCTAACATTGAAAGAGAAGAGGTCGCTTATCTTCTGTTTCATGTTAGTGGTCGGCCAGGAAAGGACAATCTATAACCTGCTTTCCATTCTGGGAGTTTCATCTTTCGAGGTGTTGATAATAATCATTACGTTGGATAGGAAAACCGGGAATAAAAACAAAATACTTACAACTCTTTATTAATTAAGAAATTAATTAATAAATAAGTACTTCATAATTAACGTAAATTATTTATTACCACAAACTTCTTTAACTACATCATCCTCCTATGCAATATTTCGAATAGCCTAATCGGCCTATTCTTTTTCAAGCTACCTCGGGAAAAGGAACATCCTCTTTCTTCCCAACTCCAAAATAAAATAAATTTAGTTACAGTCAAGAATTTAAACAAACAAAACGTGATAGATGAACTGTAATATTCAAAGCATTCTTACAAAATAATGTTCAAATCTCGGACCCAAAATGTCCGAGATTTGAACATTATTTTGTAATAATGCTTTGAGCATTACAGTTCATCTATCACGTTTTGTTTGTTTAAATTCTTGATTGTAACTAAATTTATTTTATTTTGGAGTTGGGAAGAAGGACGATGTTCCTTTTCCCGAGGTAGCTTGAAAAAGTTAATTAAATTTCTTTAAAGTGGTGAAAAGAACAAACATTGTATGGTTCGAGGATAATCTACAAAAAATGGAAGACCAAACAAAAAAATCTCCTCTAACATCTACCCACATTTTGGAATGATTCATCCAAGCGATCTTTTATTACGTTACATGACAGCTTCAAAGAATAAAATTTGAAATGAATGACAAGTTTCTTTTGCCCACAATTTATGTAACCCAACTGTAATCAAAATAGAAGATACATGACGTTTCGATTCGAATGACATACATAAATTACTTTCAAATACCAACACACAAAAGTAATCTTATAATGCGTAGTACTTTTATTTATGTAAATATTTGAATTCTGAAATTCTTTAAAAAACGGATGTTGTATTCTTATTTCTTTGAAATCATTGTATTTCTTTCAATTTCTTGTGCTTTATTCTGCAATTCCCTAACAATTTAAAAATTTAATTAACAAAAAATGATTCATGATTTACAATCTTTATTCAAAAAACCTCTTCAACGCAAAGCTAAACACAGAAAATGAATAAAGCCTGAGGTGATATGTCTTACAATTAAACATTCAGTCGCAGTTTCAATACTCGGTTCCTTCAATATCAATTTCCCTCGTTATTTATAAATCTCTTTATTGAACTTTAAAGCCTTATAAATTCATTTTCCATTAACCACAATGAATGCCTGTATTATTTTTTGTTAATGTTATAATTTCTTCTTTGCCAATTTCCAGCGCAAATAATATTCTTGTAAATTGGCTCAGAAAATGGAAATGCAGAAACATAATCACTTTCTGAGTATAAAAAAAACCATCAAAAAGAGAAAGCACTGCAGGATCACTCACACATGGAAAACAAATCACATCAGAACCTTCACTCGCCCGATCCATTCTTCAGAATTCTTATTCATATACTGTCCGACATGTAGACGCCCTCAGCCATTCATTTGGGTTCAGGTTAACGAAATCGATTAGGTGACATTTTTACTGACGTTATTACATACCTTAATGAAATTGCTCTATTAGTCAGCAATTAGTTTAATTGGCAATTAACTATTTGATATTTTTTTGAGATAAGGATCCTCTCATTTGGATTGTACTTCAAATTTGATCTGGTGCCGAATGAACAAATCTATATAATAAGGGTAAAATTAAATTAAATTAAAAATAAACAGGACGTTCTAGGAAGAACTTAAAGCTTACTTTCCTTAAAATATCTGTCCTTTAAGTTTTAGTTTTATTTTATTATTTTAAAAAAAAATCGTTAAAAACCGCAAAAAAAATTAAAAGTCAGATTTGATCAATTCTGAATACAGTACAATAGAAGTTTTCGTCATTTTCCGAAAAAAAAATTAATTAACTCCATATTGCTTACATTGTTTACATATGATCAGGGGCATAGGTAGGATTTTAGTTTTGGAGGGAGAACGGTAAGTTAGTAGCCGATCTTCATCAGAGAAAAAAAAGAAGGAAAATAAGGTTTACTTTCTATATTTAGAGATTTCCAGGAGAGGCCAGACCTTCCACCTAAGCAGTATTACTGATGTTAATCATTCAAAGCACGAGGAATTAGAGGATTAGTTAATAGGATTAGTAACCAATATTATGAATCACTGTCTTGGAAATAATGATTGGCTGTGTAATATAAAACTCTAAGTTTGAAGAAGTTGCATCCAGTAGTTCAAAAATTATTAGGACACACCCACACAGTCTCAGTGAATTGATGAGCTTCATTTTCCTAGGAAAATATTCTAAAAAAAAAGATTTAAAAGTGTTGATTTTGAAAGTGGAATTCCATTTTTTATGAAATCTGTTTCTTGTTCATGTTTTCTACTTAACGTTGATTTAATGTTTATTGTTGCTGTATTAATTTCGTTTGTTTGTCTTTTTAGGGTCGTGTCATCTGTCCTGGTCTTTCTACTGTCTTATATCAAGTGTATTTGGACTCTTCCTGTGTACGGGTCTGTCTTGCCGAGCGTCGCGGGTAAAGAGTGGCTCTTATCGTATTTGACGCACGCCCACGATACCCCAGGGCGGTTGGGCCTGAGGTATCCATTACTGTAGACACTGCGCATTGCCCCTACCACCTTCCCACTACAATGGCCCCTCGGCCTTTCTTCCTTCCACAGCTGAGCTCAGCCGATACCATGGAAATTACTCGGTTCTAACACTAACCAAAACGTGAAACAAATCCATCACAAGGTCAAGGGTAATTTTGTGCGTACTGGGCATCTAAAAGTAAATTAATCTAAAAGCTAAAAGCATCTTACACAAATTTGAATATCAAGTTTCTCACCATAAAACGAAGTGCTTTTCAAGGGAACAACATAAATAATGAAAATCATAAAAACTTAAAAACTGTGACATATAACCTAATATAAATAAAATATAAATAAAGAATAAGTCTTGGAAAATTAACAAATACTTTAATGTAGCTCATATAGGATAAGAGCAGTATCTAAGTCCTTGATGAAAAGAGATAGGACATTATTTAAATTTTATATTCATGCAAAACTGTCTTTAAAGATTTTGTTCATTGTCTTATCCTATATCTACGTAAACCTAATAGCTCAACGTATTTTCTTTATTTTGGGGCACATTCAGAAATAATTATTATACTTGTGAAAGTTTGCGGAATATTGCGGAATATAGAATCTAATGGAATTATTTACGAAAATTCAACTTTAATTCTGTAATTATGCCTGCATATAGTTTGAATGATTTCTTTCATTTTTTTTTTTATTTCTTAAATTTTTGTATATCGCACACTCTTTTCTAGGTCGATATCAATTATCTTAATCAGAGAGAGGTATTCATTCAAATGACAAATTACCTTAACGTAATACTGTTCTAGAAATCCACAAGTTACTGGGAAATACAGTTTTTTGATAGCAGATATTGCGTTTCAAAAATTTAATTTTGGAGTAACATTTAGTAGAGTAAATATAAGCTCATGGAGCATAGGAAAAAGATGCTGTCACAAATCAACTTTTGGGACCATAAAAAAAAATCATCAAACTTCTATTTGATTATAAAGTTGAAGTTTGCTCACAACTGAAAGCAAAGTTTAGAAAATGTTCAAAATTAAAGAATATGCTGTCCATTAAGAAACGTTTATCAATTTTTTCTCTACCAATACGTAGAGTCTTAAAAAAGACAACTGAGAAAAAAGCAAATGCCAAAAACATCCAATCAGTAGCACAAAGTGCTAATAAAATACCACGATTTTAGGTGTGAGGGGGTGTTCAAAATATATTAATATGTCTCATTGTATAGAAAATGACCATATCGTAATCAAAGGTACCAATAACCCATTTACACTATCCATTGAAAAATGATATTTAACATGATACAATAAAAATTCAAATATTATAATGTCACAACAAAAATTCAAATATAATGAAATGATATCTTCTTTGATATTACTACTATAAATTTTCTACATTTTTATGCAGTATGCATTACTCAAAAGGAAGACAAAAGTTCTACTTTACAAGAAAAAAAATGGACTCCTAAATAAGGTTTATTGATACAAAGGTCAGCATACCTTATAATTTAAGATTTTCCACATCTATACACCATGTTCTAAAAGCCATTCCTAGTTCTATTTCTTTAAAAACGAAAAGCAGCCCAGATTATTCCATAAGAGGTCCTCTAATGTGGCGTAACAAGTGGCGTTATGAAGATCAAGTGAATGAATATTATTATGAGTTAAAAATGATGTTTATTGTTCACTGCTACTTTACATTTTTGCATTTTAATAATAATCAATCATATTTTATTTAGAAGAATATTTTTAATAAAGATTTTGTTTTTCTAATGGCATACATCTTTTCATTAGAAACCAATGGAAAATGTGACTAAATATATCTTTGCTAAAATAACAGAAAATAAACAAAAATTCGTAAATGTAGTCCGTATGTTACTTTGGGCAAATTTAATCAGAAAGGAAGGTTTCTGGGGAGTATCCCACATATTGACATTCACTTTAAAGCTGGATACGAAAGGTCTCGTGAAGTTTAATGTCAATACGTGGGGTGCTTCTCAGATGCCTTCCTACGTAAATAAAATTCGTAGTAAATATTACAAGATTCATAATTTCAAAAGTAACCTAGTATTGAAGCATTACCAGGATCTCAATATGTCAAAGTCCTAATTGGATTCAAGTCTTCTTAAGTTTACTATATATTACCTCTCTACTTTAATTTGCAAATGCTAATGTGTAGCTCAGATTTTCAAAATGTCAATTAGTTCGAAAATTATCACTCAAAATTTCTCACAGTTAATCATTTTTTCGTGAATTTTATTGGTTATTAGTTCTTTTCTGAGAAGTAAATATTGCTTAAATTTTTATTTTATGCTCAAAATTAAACGTGGTACAGTTTTCCTTTTCAAATATTCACGATTGAATAAACAGATATAGAAACTAGTATATTAAAAAAAATAATACACATAAAACATTGTAGATATGAGTGTAACCGTTTCATTGTACTTAAAATAAATAAACAAATTCATAACTCTTCCAAAATATTTATTTTATGCACATTTTCGAAACAAAATCGTCGTTTCGTTTTTCAAACGTTTTGACATTATTTATATAGTACTTAAAAAAACATTTTTAAATACTTAATGATGGGTGTGGAGTCATTTATATATTTTGACATTATATTGTAAAAACTTTAACAGTATTTATCATGGAGATATAAACATTATCTGTGCTAATAATCTTAATGATCGAAATTACAATAGTTTAACAGTAGTGTTCCATTCTAAGTTTGAATTACAATCTTTTGAGAAAATTTATAATTGATTATTAAAAATTCAAGATGCAGTTGTAGCAAGTTCTTTTTGAATTGGAAGATTTCTGAATTAGTTTTTGGGTGATGTATACAAAGCAATCTTCTACTTCTAAGCCTTTGTTTTTATTTATGTTTTCGTAGGCAGTTTTTTTTTTTCATTTCATTTTATCTTTTATACTGTAAACCTCTAATCCATCAAGCTATTTTACCTTACCTAAGACAGTATTTTTGTTTAATGAATGCTTTAGCAAATCTCTGATAAGTTTGTTGATTAAAATCATTTTATTCTTTACTTAAAATTTGCATGCTTGAAGTGTTGTTACTGACTTGTCAAATTATACTAAGAAAAATATATTAGTTCAGATGGGAGAAATGTAAATATTGCTGGATTTGATTGTTTCTATAGTGAGGAGATACATTAAACGTATGCCTTGTGAATGTTTAGATGGATTTCATTGCAAAAAAACAAAAACGCAATGAGGAAAGTGCAGTGACAGTGAACCATACAAGCAACTTTTTCACCAAGTTGCAACGAAACCAACCATAAACACCGACTAAAAACCATTGTAATCTTTCTTGTTACTGAAACATCAGGTCCAATAGTTAAATTTATTCAGACAATCACTTTTAAAGTAGAGACTAAGAAGATCTAATGCCGTTAGGAAAAAAAAGTAAAAACAGGATAAATTTTATAGGATCTTTATATAGACTTAATGATGCCCTGTTTGGACTTAACTTACCATATGACCTTGGCAACATGTTTCAAACGAACATTGAAAGTCGTTCAAAAGGACAATGACTATTTCTCTAGTCCATTTTCTAATAAACAAAATGAAAATAAATTACAAATTTTGAAACTGTTGTCTTTCATGCTCATTTTCTATGAAAACCAAAGAAATCACATCAGCTTTTCTTCGATCTTCGTTACTACTTTCACCTTTGCTTCTACCATTAAAAGAATCCTGAAATCATCACCTGAACTGCTGAAATGGACTGAATTCTATAAACAGTGCATTTTCCCATAAAAGATATACATTAAGAATCTGTTGTTGTTTTTTTATGAACTGCGTAAACCGAACTTTTAAATGGTTTATTATTTGTTGGTGTTACATTAGTGAATGACGATTTTAAGATATTGTAATTTTTCTTTTTGTAATTTTGGATCATGCATGATATCCGATCGAACGCAAAAAACTGTTATAATAAAGAAATATTTATTTATAAAATCAATGTGTTGAATTTCATTACGTTTTCTTGTAAATATTGCTATGTCTTCTACAATATTTATAGAAAACTTAACTTTCAATCATCTGTACATGTTTTCAAGTTGTTTTTTTCACTGTTAGTTTAATAACAGTGAAATTACTATTTTGAAGTTAATTGGTAATGTGAGTGACAACAAATAACGAGAGTAATGGATTTATATGTATTACTATTAATGATCTAATAATTGTTTCAAGAAATTTTAATGGACTTCTGCTCTGATTATCAATTATTATTATTATTGGTATTTGCTTCAAACATTTCCATTTAAAATAACGATTCATATTAAAAGCAACTTGCCTTTGTTAAAATTAAGCACTAATAATATATAATTACCCATTAATAAAAATCATTTATGCTAATAAGAATAGCATTTCTACATTGCCTTGGAACGTATACTAAAAGTCATTTCATAATTTCATGATAATCTTAATAACAATATATTATCAAGATAACTACAGTTCAGCGCATGAAAAAAGAGCTTTTGATGACGTAATTTCCTTATAAATTGATGTTTCCAGGACGTAACAGAGCCGTCTATTGCTAAAATCCTATAAACATCTCAAACATTAAACATTACGAAAACATTCTGTTTTTGTTTTTTCTATAGTTACGAGTACATAATAATAATGAAAAGTGAAAGAATTACAAACGTTCCACAGAATTCCCCTTGCTTGATTATGCAAAGTTTGTCTTTTCTTGGTAACGCTTATGCGATCACAAAACGACGCCATATTGAACTGACTGCTCGGAGTTCAAGTTGATGACGTCATGACTAGTGACGTTTGTTCCACACAAAATCGATCGCTACGTAACGACCATATATGGCAAACCCTTCTTTTTTGAAAACTACTATAAAATCATGTTTTAAACTTGAATTTCTGCATTGGCTTACAATTTTAAGCAATTTTAAACTAATTAAATACATTTAATTAAGTTCCTTCTTTTTTTGGAAAAATCAAAACAGCTTATTTTAAGCTAAGTTCCAGATGCATTTTAGTTTATTTTTAATTTTTATTAAATACAATATAATAAGGCAGAACAACTTTTTAAAGTTTATTAACTACAGTATGGTTTCGAATAATTGAATGTTTTTATCGGATGTTAAATTTGACACTGGTAGCATTAAGAAAATATGCAGTTTCAGCGCCTTATTAAGTAATAGGTAAGTTATATAAGTAAATATAACTTATTAAATAAAAGAAATACATGTACTGCTGCGAATTTCCGGGATCATAAACCTCCCTATCTCTTTTCTTCCTGCAAAGAATATTTTTTTTTCAAAAGACACAGAATATTAACAAACAGTGTGTTAAGAAATAAAGATGACATAGAAACAACTATTAAAACAACTATCATTAGTTCAATTTTATTTATTAACACTCTGTTTGTGGATATTCTGTTGTTGTTTTTTTTGTTGTTGTTATTGTTATTCTTTGCAGAAAGAAGCTTGAAAAAGGGATACGGAGGTTTAAAATCTCGAAAACTCACATCAGTACTTATGTATTTATTAAACATTATGAGTATTAGAAGCTAAAACGTAACTTAACATTGTTATTTTTAAAGAGTTTAGTAAGAATTTTTCCTCATTAATATTAATATAATTAAAGTCAAGATAATACTATGCCCGCTTCTTTGTACATTCTCTGAGAATATGAAAGATCATACAGTTTTCAAAGTAGGTTATCTTAAATTTTAGAATAATACAGCAATTCAGTAATTTAACTTGGAACATTGTTCTCATGTACAATTTTAGTTTTATATATAGTTTGATTTAAACTAAAGAATTAAATTGCCTCATAAACTGATGGTTCCCCGAACCTTAGCAATTGTGGAAACTAGATTCTCTTGCAGTGGAACTTAGTTTTCGATTTCTGCTTAGGCAGCGTTCTTCAATAGATTGGATGTCATTATCCCCCACCTAATACTCCTCGGTTGCACGAAGACACGGAGAGTCAACAAAACGTGACTACACTTACATCACACCTCGCCCCTGTAATCTGTTGAGAACGGAATCATCAGCACCTCCTAGTGGAGAGACAAGATCTCACCAACAACTGGCTATTGATTTTCGGTTAATAATAGAGCAATGTAATGTGTAATCATTCAAACCTGTAACAATTGTATAATAGCAGTATCACTGCTTCTTCTATAAAGTCATGGAAAAGCGATTTGGCATTTGCAGAAACTTATGAGTTTTATTTTATCTTTTTAGCTTAATATGGAAATTTAATGTGTTAACATTAACACATGTTCTATTTTGAATCTTATGGTAAGAATTTATAATGTTGCAGGTTTTATTTTACAATAATAATCTGTAAAGTGATAATCTGTAATAATCTGTGAGATTCACATAGATTGATTTATAAGAGTGATTCTTAAAACTTACTGCTATCTTTTCTAATTTTATAATCAGGAGTAATTTTATAAATTCATTCCTTAATTGCAAGTTATATTATAAACCTAGAAGGACAAACAAAGACTTACAAGTTTATTTACTGTCAAGAAATAAAAATACTATTTTTTTTTAATTGCAATACTTTTAAATTCAGTAGTTAAAACATTATTAACATAGGAGGCCAGTGAAACAAAGTGAAATGTCTTTCAAACATAACTTCTATCTTGTTTAATGATTCATCTTGTTGAAAAATAAAACTTTTAATAAAAACTTTTAATAAAATTTTATAGCTGGTTTCTGTAGATTCTGAGACACTTGCATTGTTAGGTTCATGACTTTCTAATTATCTTCATATGAAATGAATTAAGCATTCAGGCGTTACCTGTCGTCTAAATCTAACATTTAAGACTATCTCTTCAAAATGGAAAAATGCAAGCACATATCAAAAAGACATAAATCCGAGAAAAACTTTTCGAAACGTTGGATTTAAATCACAAAACTAAAAATTTTATTCTATTACAAGAATAAATTTCAAGAATATATAACTTACGGGATTTTAAATGCCTCAATTTCATGTAAAATTTATAAAAGATCATCTTTTAAAAAGTTATTCTTCCTCTCAAAACCAGATAATCTTCTTTTCTAAATGGTCGTTTTAAATTTGTTTTGTTCCGCCTTTGCTGTATCCTTTCCTAAATAACACTGATAATGAATATATTTCAAACTTTTTGATCTGTAAAAATGGAAATTGCTGTTTAAAAGGAAATATTTTTGAAATATTACAGACGTGAACAGGTTCTAAAGCTGAAGGCCAATAACGTCAAGCAATATTGTAATTCAATTCATGTCTACAACGGAATGGCCACCATTCATATATTTCAAGGATCTGACCACACTCAAAATCATTCAACTGCCGAAATGATTGTTCATTTCTTCTGGGTACATGCTTTGTTGTCATATCACCAAGCTTTTATTTATTTCATTAATAACAATCAGAACAAAAACAGAAATACCGAAATACCGAAATATATTCGTCTTACAGCTTGTTTTTCAATTCTTTAATCCTTTGCAGTTAGTGTGGTGGCTATTTTATGGACATTTTCGTTATTTACATGAAATACAATACTTCCACCATCGATCATACAATTCTTCTTATTGAATAACCTTAAATTATCTTTTGTGATGAGAATAGAACAACACCGTAAGGATTTTATGTAAGTTAATCCTGTTTCCAATATACTGACAAGGGAAATAAAAATTTTGTCTGGCGAAGTCACGTTTGTATTTTTGCACAGTCGCACAATACAATATTTATAATATCTTTTAACTTCTGAAAGTTTTACAGATGTCATTTGAACAAAGTAATGCCCAAATGTGTATGATGCAGGTACTGAACTTACAGTCAAAATTGGGGAACTCTGACGTCACAACCACGTGACTACGCTTTTTGGACGAGTGACCACAAGCAAACGTTTCAGTACAAATTTCTTCTATTTAGAAACGACGTATTGAAATAAAATTTTCACCACATTGTTATTGTGTTGATTTCTCTCAGTAAATAATTTTAGCTCAATATGCAATTGTTCCCCATTTCATAGTTTTTAGAATGTCTTCCAGTAAGTGGCAGCCATTAAATTGAGAAACATGTCGTTAAACTACGCTATAAAGTTTTTAGCGACTCCTGTACACGAATGCAGTAAAGCTCTTACTATCATTCTGTACATCCGTCCGCCAGTCACAGATGCAATAATATTTTTGCATCTCTACAGCCCGAACTGAAAGTCCGATATGCATCAATTATACCTTATTGGATCCTACCTTTTGGAATTGGGAGGAGTACCAGTTCCGGTCTGCGCTCATTTTCCGTCTCACATGAATAGGCCGAAAATAAAACATAAAACCATCTTTTACAGTTCAAACAACAAGTTGGACAAACATGAGTGATTCCTTATTGCAGGGGTCGGCAACCTTTTGTTGTAAGAGGGCCAAATATTTTATGTGGGGATTACTGCGGGCCGCACTTGGGCCAAAAAGGGCCAACCAAAAAAAAAAAAAGGAAAATTTATTTTAACAACCAAAAAAAAAAAGGAAATTCTTATTTTAAAAACCAAAAAAAAAAAAAAAGGAAAAATCTTAAGACGCCTCGCGGGCCGCACCAAAACGCTTCGCGGGCCGCGGGTTGCCGACCCCTGCCTTATTGGAACCACTAAGACTTGTAGAAATAGGGAGAAAAATTACAGTTTCAATCTGCGATTATTTCCTGTTTTGGTAACGTGATAACTCGTTATCGTGATAACACAAGAAAACGTATTATCAACACCTTTTAGGCCTTCTGAGATGATTATTCGGCTTGTATCCGAATAAATTTGTATCCCAAATTGTATTTTGGTTAAAATATTGCATTGTGAACGCAATAACCACGGTTCGAATCCTGGTTGCGGCCAAGCTTTCTGGTTTGTTTTTTTTTATTTTTATTTTTTTATTGTCTATTTTTAAAAATTATAATTTATATATTTAAATCAATACAGTAAACTCCCGGTTATCCGCGGAGTTGGGTGGCGCGGCATCGACGGATAAGCGAATTCCGCGGATAATCCGAAATAGGACGAAAAAGGACGAAAATCGACACAAAAATGCTTTTAACATGTTTTATTTACATTAAAATGGCAGTACTTACATTGTAACCAGTTATTTTATTTTATTTTATTTTACTTTATTTTCTTAGTTTTTAACAAAAAAATTGGTTAATTGTTTTTATTTTTTCGTGTCGAAACACGAAAATCCCCTACTTGAACGTCGCTAAATGTCTCTTTTATTGTTTAACTTATTCTATATTTAAAAAATGTTTGTTGATTCCGTAATTTATTGTGCAGTAAAAAAAATGGAAATAGGAGAGGTCCGCGGATAATCCGCAAAGCGGATAATCGGGAGTTTACTGTATTTGGAGAAAACGAAACATGTAGGCCTATGAGGTGGTTTCATATCACTAAGAAACCAGTTCTGTGCCTGATTTCCGTAAGCTAATATCTAACAAATACAAATCTTATCTTTTCATTTTCTACTTGTAGAAAATCAATTGAATCTACAAATATGAAGAGGCACTGCTTTATCTTGAGAGAAGTCTTGGAAATAAAAATAAATATCCTTCAATGTAGTTTTGCATTTTTCACAAATGGCAATTAATATTTCTGCATTGATGGATTCGTAGTTCAAACCGAGTTTCTTCAAATTGTACATAACCATTTGGGACAATTTGAAGAATCTACAAATAGTTTCTTTACTCGCCTACACCTAACAATCATTTGCCTAAATCACATCAAAGCAAGAGTAATAAAAAATTAGTAATGGATTACGAAATGGACTTCTTCCGCAAGTCTCTGCGCAGAAATTTGAAAGTGAAAATCTTCACAGAAAAGCGGAAGAACTAGTGTGCGATTTGTTATTTTACCAGAGGGGCTGATGGGTTCGCTGACAGAATTAAAATTTTAAATATGTATACCATGCCTCCCCTGAAAACTGACTTACAGGCACACAGAAACTTATGTGTTACATAGGGATAAGCCTAAGAGATTATTAATTTATTAAATCATGGTTTCTTAAAATATACATATAACAGTGATAACGTTGATTTCGCTGATTCACTAATTAAGTTTAGAATATTTGGGGTTTTAAAGTAATTCAAAGATATATATGTAGGCTATGTGTGTTTCTAACAACATCTTCTATGTATAACAGTAACTATAACTATGAGATACTCGATTATACTTACATCGGACAATTTTTTTTTTATTTCTTTGTAATTGTAATTCAAGTATTTTATTTGAATATTCAATATTATTATTAAATATTCAAAACAAACTCTGCTTATGAAAAGACGATACAGACCTAAATGTAGAAGAACTAAAGACAGATAAATTCCTATCCCAGAAAAATACAAATTTTAATTTTATTTCAGTGAAACTAAGATTCTTATCTAACAATAAGAATATTAAATATTTATGTAAATTTAACATATCCAGTGGGTGGGAAATAATTATCCCCGACAGGGATACATCATTCAGAGGATGGGATTGTCCAAACCAGTGAGGGGGGGGGGGAATCATCCCCCTACAAATGGCACACTGGGAGGAACCCAAACAATTCATTCTAATTGACTGCACAAATGAATTTCTAACAATGCATAATGATCTATTTTGTGTCATTTTTAAATTTCCGAATGTTTTGAATTTTGAGATATTTAATTAACATTTGAAAATTTTAACTAATTTCACCAATTTATCTTTGAAGGTAATTGTATTCGGCAGACATTGCAATTTACAATTCCCGAACTTTTCTTTTGTGTTGTTAATACCTTTTAAAAAACAAATAAAGACAAAAACAATATTTTAAAGAAAATCCACCTAATGATATTTCTGGAACTTCTTGTCCACATTGTTAATTTAAATCTAAGAAGCAACAAAATATTTTAAATTGTTTTTAGAATTTAGGATACTTTTATTTCCTGTAGATATTTATATATTCTGTAAATAATATTGTACAACATTTTATATGCACATTTGATTGCAAAATACAAAGGAACTTTGTGTCTACACTAACAATATAGTTAAAAGCTATCATTATTTACAAGCCTTTAACTCGTGCCATAAATCCTAACTGTTTGCCCTCGATCCCCATTCTTTTCTTTCCTAATCTGTTCGTCTCTGGGGACTTAATTCAATATCATTCTCTTCCGTTCCAATGTTTCGACCTGCAAGGACCTACTCAACCGCTCTTTGTTTTAGTTAGAATCGATCCATAATTCAAAAGCCGGGAGCAAAGGCAATCCATTTGTCTTGGGAAAACCTTTTCATCACATGATTTATGTCACTTGTATTCATTCCTGCTCTGTTCTGGAAAGGTTATTGCGTACACTTCACTTTGTTTTTCAGTGAATGGTTACTTGAAAACTAATAAATAAACGAGAAAACAATCTAGAACTGGCTAGCTTTCAAAATCATTCTATCGTAGAAATAAAGCTTTTATTGGACATAAATGATATTTCAAACGGAAAGAATTGACAAACATTTTATTTAACTTCTAGAAAAATGCGTTCAAATAAAATAACTGTATAATGTAGGTGATACAAAACCAACATATTGCATCTACATATACTTAGCTGTTTAATTTTATGAATCGTTAAACATAAATGTACAAGAAGTTGCTGAAAAACTTGAGTCTACTTTTCCTTTAACGTTGTTTTGTTTTTGTTTTTACACATACAAAAGCTCGGTTATAACGCGATCTTTCGGATCCAAGATCTCGAAGATCGCGATATAACCGAACTTTTATTACTTCGGACGTCATGTGTCGTATATCGCATCCTATTATCGCCCACACGATTCCAAATCGATTTAAAATGGTCATTTCGCGATTACCTACATCAGTCAGAGCTATGTGAGAGAATTTTATATTAAAAATACATAAATCATTACCTTTTCAACTCTTTGATGGGTTACATTAGCCAAAATCGATTTGGCGCCGCCATCTTGGCATCTTGTACAAACGACGAGTCACGTGGATCGAAACTAGGTATTCATACGCCTATTAGATTACATGGGCCTCTTTACTGGTTGTCATTGGCAGAAAAATAGATCTCGATATTCATTTTGGTTGAACGAAAAAGTCCGCGATTCTGGTATTTTTTTAAAAAAATTTTGTATTTGACGCATTTTCGTGACATTAGGATGGATATAGAGTCTCAATTACTGTAAATAAGTATTAATTGTAAGTAGTAAATCGCGAGCAGTTATCTAAAATCAATCGATTTTAGGCGAGAAAACGGTAAATTTTGCAGTCTTACAATTATACACCTTTTCCAAAATAGAAGGGGTCCAAGACCAAATATATCCGAATTCGCGATAAAAACAACCACATTATAATCCGAGCTTCAGTGTATTTTTTGTTTTTCTCTTCTAGCGACCTCGTACATAAAGTGTAAGAAAAGGGGGAGCTATGAGGAAGGTTCTGTCCGTCTGTCCGTTCTGTCTTAGCCCTTCCACAGCCACCTCTACATTTCAAACTATTGGTCTTAGAGAGATGACTGTTACCTTATTGAAAAGCTTATGTTTTACATTGTTAGAGAAAAACACAGTTCCGGTCACGTGGTATCTAACGGGAAGTCGAAGTGGCCGAAATTGAAACAAATCCCCATTTCTGCAGCCCAAATTCAAATTAGATACATATGAGTGATAGCTTATTGGAACCTTTACGACCTTTTAGAGCTGGGGGAAAATATGAGTTCTGATCTGTGGCAACTTCCTTAATTTCAGAAACCGTTATAACTTGCAGAGGTAAGAAAAAAAAATACGAATTCCGATCTGTAGTTAATTCCTGCGGGACAGGAGTGAGAAAATGTAATGGAAGAAAATGAATCATGGCAACGCCTGTACAACCCGAAATACAAATCGCACAGATAACAGTGCTTCGTTTTTGGAACTCTTAGGACTTGCAGAGATGGGGAAAAACACGAATTTCGGTCTGCGGTCAGTTTTCTGTTTTACTGAAAATCAGTTTTTTTCGTTGTTGGTTTTTTGTTATTTCTTTTTTTAACAGTCGTGAAAACAATTGAAATGAAAACCCTTATAGTTATTTTTAAATTATAGTATCTACTGAATACTAATAGTAGGCCTATATATTTTTTCATTTATTGAAAAACATTATTAAAACCCTATTATTAATTTCTCAGCAAGTATTCATTCAGAGAAGTTTTTCAAATATAATAGTTAGATCATTGGTTGTTTTTAAACATTGATGCCCTGTTTGAAATGTTCCATGGAAACCAAAACCTTCTAGCAAAATCTCGTCTAATGGTAATACATACAATGTGGCTAGAAATATTTTTTTTTTTATTTCTGAAATATTGTAACTTTCTTAAAATTTTGAATTTAAATTTGAAAAGAGTTTCTTTTATAAAGTATACGACGAAAAATATTAATTTTATAATTTCTCAAACTATATCGTCAATGCTATGTACAGTGGTGATGCAATACTATATTTTTGAATATCAATGTTAAATTGCGGTTTAAATGAATTCTTGTTTTGATAATATGAAATTGTTAAATAAATAACAGACTAAGCGTAAAACGACTTTCTATTCACTATAAAACGTCAATAACAAAGATGCTATCATTTATTAAAAATGGACGGATATGAAACAAGCCGAAATTATTATTTAAAAAAAAACCAAAGATCAATATACGGTATATTGCTTAAAAGAACGTTTATTCTGCCATTTTCGTTACAAATTCAATATTTCGCAGAGTGAATTACTCTGCTTCTTCAGGCCTCTTTTACGTTTTGAAATTCACAAACTGTTAAATAGTTCAAAATAATTCAAAATGATATTGTTATAAACTTATCATTATAATTAAGCTGTTGCAAACTAATTATTACACAATTAACAATTAAGTAGTTACAAACCAACAAAAGTACATCCTTGAAATGAAATATTGTTGAAATATTATTACATATCTTAATAATTACAATTGAATCTTTATTTTTTTTACCACAGGTGTTTCTAAAATTGTCAGTCAGCAATTTCGAGATTTTCAAATCGTCTAAATATTAATATAAATATTAAATATTCAAATCAACTAAATATTAGTAATGACGATGGAAGAAATAAACGTTCTTTTACGGGATATACAGGATGATTTCAAACTCAGAATCTATATTAATAAAATCTTTTATTTCTCTGTCTGTCTGTGTGTGTGTCTGTCCGGCGCAATTTTCTGTGCGAATGGAAAATAGAATAATTTTTACAATGAAATTTCCGCGATGGGAATTGAACCTGCAACCTTCTGATCCGAAGTCGGATGTGTTATCCATTAGACCATAGGGACTACAACTCTTTTATATTGTTTTTTGACTTATAACTCCGCAATTGTTGTGTTGTTGTTGTGCCCCAATATTAGTGCAACAATGGAAAACAGTTTTTCATTTTTTATTGTCACGAGGAAGTCGACAAATTCAAAATGAGCATTATTGAACTTCAAAATGTTGCGTTAACTGCTTTCTTTGGAATCGAGTTTTGTTAGATTATCTTAAATTTTACTTTCTTCTTATTATTACTTTTAATAATTGAATTGTACCTTATTAATATATTTTTGTAAAAACAACTAAATTTATTGATTCACGTGTTTTTGAAATTTGTTTAAGCTTCCAACTATTTTGTTTTGTTGTACTTATTCCAATTTTATTATGCTTGAAAAAGAGATGGCTTGAAAAGAGTCTTCAAAACTGCAAAATGTTGCTTTAACCCCTTTGATTGGAATCGATTATTCTTGGATTATCTCATATAAACCATCGTTTTATCATCGATAATCAATTAGTATCGAAATGGACAACGAGAGAAAGGATGAGATCTTTTCAAAGAACTGTTAATAATGTCGTAATGTCGGCCATTCTTGACTACAGGTAAAATTTGTCTGAAGTCTCCACCAAAGAGGAAAATTTGTCTAGATTCACAAGTCATCAGAATTTGGTTATCTTCACTCGAAAGAATAGTCACAATCAATTCATCGCCTGGAGTATCGTATATAAGCTATGATCTTCATTTAACATCTATATCAACCAACGTCCATCTAAATAAATCTCTTTTTCAAATATCTATAAGGAACAATCTGTACACGGGAGATGGCCTAGTATTATTTTAATTTAGTATACTGTGCAAGATGATAAACTTTCTTAGTCAGTTCTGTATTGTATCTACAATTCTAAAAGTCTCATTGATCTACCAGAATATGTTGTATGGATCAAACTAACATTTTGTTGTCTTCTTCCTCTACTTGAAGCTTGATTTTGAAACATATTTTTCTTTTAATATGTGATAACAATTATACAAATAAAATTTAGAAAAACTGAAGATATTTAAAACCGAAGGTGTTTATTAAAATGAGTCCTTCGTAATCTTTAATCATAATTTTAAATAACTATCGTAACTTTACTATAAAGTGATGAACATATAAAAATTTGACAAATATAATATTTTTTTATATAATTTCTGAATTCATTAAGCTTTATTTTTTAAATTGATTTCTTATTTCTTTTATTTGGTTCGTTTAAAAATATAAGCAAATGTCATTATTTTATAGATATTTCTAGTATTCTGGAAATCGGTTTCTATATTAAAAAAGAAGAGTCCAAAAAACTTTATTGAATCTAATCCTTGAAAAATCTCTTTTCTGTCTTTGGTGTCTTCTTGACATAATGTATCAATCGGTTTTTGATGCAACGTAATAATCTAGTCCATAACTCATTCTTTCAAAAGATCAGAAGAAAGCTTCTACCACAACGGAATGACCTGAATACTAAGGAGGAACAGGTTAGCTTCTCCCATATCTTTGAGGTTTTATTTCGCCTGCTTCTCCTACGATTTTCTGAGTTTTCTTTTTTTTTTTTGGAATCTTCAATTTATTATTCTAACAGTCGTTTACAAATGTAAAAAAAGAGAAAAAACAGAAAGACATGAAATACTGAAAAATTTGTGCTTGAGTGGTCCAGAATACTGTTGAGAAATATTCTATAAATAAATGGAATGGAAACTAACAAATGCCTTCCGCTCTCGTGCTTCTCGAGTGTTGGAATATCTAAAAAGCAGTCTTGAAACAATTTATAGAAAGCCAATTTCTGCAGTTTTTTAATAAGGGAGTCTATTTGCAGTCAGTCAAATGTCAGTTGTTTAGCAGAACGTATTGTAATTGCTCAATTTTTTCGAGGATTAGAGGAAAATGGATGAAATCTATCATCTATAAACCTATCTATCAACTATTGTGATGAGTTTTTATAACTATATTTATAATTATTTTGCTTTCTATTTTTTATCTTATTTACTTTTATATGTATTTTACTGTCCAATCAATTATAATCTAATCACTTGTAAATTTCAATTATGACCGTTAACGATCTTTTATGTTTTGTTTACTTTTTAACGGCTCAGGGTTCCCATTATTCCCTGTAATTTTTAATCTTCAGTTAATTTCAATTATTAATCACGTGTTATTTTAAATCACCCAATGAACTGTTAAAGCCCTCAGCCAATGACCGATCATTGTAAATACTCTATAAAAAGCCCTTGCTTTCTCTGAATAAACAGAACCCAGTTAGATCCAACTTCAGTCTGACCTACTTTTGTTTCACGAGCCAGGACACCAACGAAAATCAGCACACTACAAAACGAGAAATGCTGAAATAAACTAGAATTATTTCAACCAGCTATCAATCATTGATATATTTGAACTATAGAACTTATCCAAATTTATTGTTTGTGTGAGAGCTGGAGTCGGATTCATTCCTAGACGGTGATCGGCGATTTTTTTTTCCTCTTAACTGTTCCTTCTTCAGACAGCTTGTAGTTTCTTCCAGCTCTTCGTAAAATGAATAACGTGTTTCTTAGCTGCAGGTAAAATGTGGGCGAGCATCGGACTGAACCTTATAATTTTGTGGCTTACGGTGGTAGTCACGTGAACGTACACTCAAACAATGTCTAATTTCAATTTGTCATCATATTTAATTCAGAATACAAACTGAATTTTTAACTGTTTATGGATCATAGAAGAGATTGTATTTCATGATTGCATTGTACCAACCAAAAGAGTTGTAGATCATTCCTTCTAACATTCTCCACAAAGACAAAAATACCAATAATAATAACCACTCTCAGCTCACCTTGCGTATGAGTTACGGATCGGAATAGAGATGCTTATAATTTAAGTTCGAATATAAATAAACATCATATAATAACGTTAAAGATATTAGCCCAGCAAGATATTTTGGTAGTCATTTTATTGAGGCGTAAGAAAGAAGAGGGGGGGGGGTTGAGACTAAAGTAATCCTGCTTTTTTAAGTTTAACAATTTAAAGGCAATGTACCAAATTTTAAAGAACTCTGTTCAGCCATTTTAGTGTGATGTATACAATCTTTTTCCACCTTGGATAAAGAGGTGGAAATCTACAGAGTGCGAGAACCTTTATTTATTTATGTGCACTTTTAAGTTTTTCATGAATCTTTATGGCTGCACGTTAATTTATTTTAGGTGAAAATAATGTCCAAGTGGAATAGCAAGACTTCACATGCTTAATAAGTTAACCCCTCTCATTCAAAGGAAGATAACGTTAGAGGTAAGACATTTTGCAATATCTTTAATATATATCACAGGAAAAAATAAGTACAGTAAGAATAATACAACTTTAAATGGAACGAAGTAAATCCGGCCCAAAATGATATTACTTGAATTTCGCAGAAAATAAATTCAAGATACAAATTAATAGCCCAAAATATTGATTTCTGCCAAATGTGTACGGGATATTTGAAAAGTAAACAGCTCAACTATTTTTTTAGGTATATCTTGTTGTGCAAAATTATTATTTACAACCAACATCAGTATTCCTATCTTGCTCTACACCAGATAACTGACATTGCAAATTTCAGTAAATCAACACTATCACTCTGAGGTATCTCGCAATTCCCGACAAACTCACAACTTTCCCATCTATCTATCTATCAGTTTCAGATACCGGTTGGCAATGACGTCAATT
>JAFIDM010042997.1:0-18621 GCA_023159025.1 Thereuonema tuberculata
CTGAGCTTTCTTTGATTAGGGACCATTCCTAAAGCATTCATTTCCTCACTCTAAAACTATGGCCCATACAACAAAATGTCATAGAACATTTTTGACTCAAATGACATTTGGAACCCGTATCTCTTCGCTTTGTCTACCATTTCCGAAACACTCTGTATTTCAAAATTTTGAAACCTTGAACCATGAAACCTTTATAAAGCGTTTTAAAGATCAACAGTTTATAATGCATGTTTCCTTTTAATTTGTTGTTAAATTCGAGTTCTCTGATATTAGTTAGATAAAAGACAATTTTTTTTTTCTTTACAGACTGGTGCAAATTTCCCTGGATAGCACCGGGAAAGATAGAAGTGAAAGCAATGCAAATACACAAATTAAATTGAGACAATGAAAAGTCGGACAACTGTGGCTTATTTTTCTTGTACTAAATAAACATTGATGCCATTGTATGTAGCCCAATCTTTCTCGTGTAGTCAATTAAAGCACAGCCTGCAATTTCTTATATAATTATACGTATTCAGCAAGACCAACAGAATATGTATAATTAGTTTTCCTAATCAGATATTACAAAAAGCAACAATTATTAAGAGTAAAAACACTACATAAAATAGAAAACACAACAAAAGGATTTCAGTAATCAGTGCCACAGAAATTGGTCACAAAAAAGGACACAATTAGAATTGCAATCTGGAATATACTAAAAACTGCTTCCATAGCTGAGAGGACAAAGGAGCTGGAAAAAGTTTACTGTTTCCAGTGTGAAAGATAAGAAGTTTTTCTGAAGATAACTTATTGAATATGGTCCTATTGTTAAGAAATGAGAGTTAAAAAAATACATAAAAGATCCAACCAATAGCAAGTCTTTTTACAGTGGTACCACTGTTCCATGCTTTTAAAAAATATTCTGACTGCATTAAGGCTTGGTGGTAATAAAGCAAAAGCAAAAATCTATAGCAGCAGTGCTAATGATGTGGTGCAATGAAGAGAAACTATTAAAGATACGATTACTGATCAAAGTACAACATTCACAACTTTCTAGAGGCTAAGGGCAACTCATGGTATCTGATAATAGATGTAATAGAACAAAGTCAAAGGAGGTCAGTAAGCAAAGGAGAATAAATTACATCAATCCTTGTTTTCAAGGTACAAGCGTATCCGCCAACAAATGGCTAAGTAAACATTCGCTGCCGCCAATGGATGGTAATAAAATCAAAAACCAAAGGAAGCCCACTGCATGTTCATTTTCCTAAGTGTCTTTCTTTCACACTAGATTTCGCTGCATTTGTTGGTTACTTAGTCGGCAGCAAATACTGTACTTCTTGCTTGAATGCTGCTCGGCTGATGGCTACACTTGGTGATCTTTAAAACAAGGAAGTTTGCCAACTCTGCTAAGTCAAATTTCCAGCAAGGATGAAGAATGCTTATAAAATGATCACTGTCTTTGTTAGTAACTGTCAATAACTTCCCAGGAAAAATATGAGAAAGTGTAGCAGAACCAAGTGCCAAATCAATTGCTGAAAAGGAAACTGGCAAGAATGCGAATGATCCTGTATTGAGCTGCAAAGATGACAATGACCTAGGAGATCTTCAACAATAGCAACTCTGTTATTAATTGAAGAGCCCAGACTACAGATAGAGAAAATTCTGTGCTGTTAGAAGAAGTTAACTTGAAAATGGATGAGAAAGTCTTTGTAAATAGCTGAGTAGCAATTCATAAAGGAATTTTAAAGTGTCATTTTGTGCTAGATATTAGAATTTTGCCAAGTGTAGACACTTTCAAAACTTCTTCAGTTGAGAAGATGGTATTTTGTATTCAGAAGCAAGCCATCTGAATGAAATTATTTAGTAGTTTTAATTTATAAGTTCAATAGTTTAGTAAAGCTTTGGAAATCAAAAAGGGCTAGTTTAGCTAGATGTTGTCAGTGAGTGAGTGAAAGATAAGGTAGGTGAACTAGGTTTAGAAGGTAGAACATGATTACTGGAAGAGACCAAAGCAGTGTGTTGTACTTGTCAGCAACATGAAAAACAAGCAACAGCTACTCAACTGCTAGGATCCTCCTTTCCTAGAATACAGGTACAAATGCATAGCCAAAACATAGGTGGGATTTTAGGATCCATGGAGATTAATCTAAGGGGAGAACCCTCCTTAGATGGTTCCCTAACCATGTACAGGCACCCAAACTAAGGGCAAACATTAGTCTGGAAGGATTTTGTGCTGAAATACCTCAACCAAATGAGCAAACCTTAACAGACATTAAAATGAAAGTGGAATTTGAAAGATAGGTTTAACTCAGTAGAGGCACTGCAGTCTGACAAGTAAAGGTCACGATAGCATCACTGGAGTTGCCAGTTCAGACCATGTGCATTCGAAAGATCTTCCATAATTAAGTCAACCAGCAAAATTTTAGCGGCAGACAGCCAGGGTATAGGAGCTGTGAGGGGTCCAAGTTAACATGGCGGCTTATGGGAAATCACTTATAAATAACTGCAAGAGGCTTATAAGTAGTCTGCAACCTTAGATAAGGATCAGACATAATAAGCAGATATTGATTGGAAAATAAGCACGAAATTGTTATTGGTCAGCTTCAAATCAGATGCAATCGATGTGAAGTTCAGTGAACATCCAGGGCGTGCGAAAGGCGGATACTCCATTCACTGACATGGTAAATGGTACTACTGCGTCACCCGAGTTGCTGGGCAAGTGGCACCTTTCCTGAAAGCTTGTCCCAGGGGGAGTTCACTGGTTGAATTTGCAGGGCAGACAGCCAGCTGGACAAGATGAGCAGACGGTCAAGTCCCTGCCGAACACATGCAGAGCACCTCTTTCTACTGCCTCTCACTTCTCTTTTTTCTCTTTGCCTCTCCACATCTCTCTCCCTTACCTTCTTACACTCTCCTCACACCGAAAGGTAATTTTTCTTATTGTATATTTTTGTGTTGTGTTTAATGTTTTTCCTTAAATGTGCTCACTGTGAACAGAGTATCTGCTGTGACTTATAAGTGATTTCCTGTAGGCCACCAAGTTAACTTTGACCCCTCATAGCTCCTATACCCCTGGCTGTCTGCCCTAAAATTTTGCTTGTTGACTTAGATATGGAAGATCTTTCGAATGCACATGGTCTGAACCAGCAACTCCGGTGGTGCTATCGTGTCCTTTACTTGTGATATAAAAAACCAGGAAGAATTGTCAAGTCTATTGCTTGGTGAGGATAGGCTACATAAGTTCAATGATGCTTAACATGTTCACTGCTAATGACGTGTATATACGTCATGTGATGTCTTTAAATCCAGCTCTTGACGTGTATGCGTCACATGCACAACTTTAGTTCAAGAGCAATTTATCCATCAAGCTAAAAAACAATGTAATTGAGTTATTAATATTTTATTAAAGATTATATTAAAAAAAGATTTTCAATGGTATCCATTAATGTAATTGCAGTAGTCTGAAGCAAAAAACCATACAAAAAGGCAAACATGTTAAAAATGGTTGAATGTTTTGAGCAATATAAATTAGTAGTCAGGTAAGGGATTTTAACATGCCCTGCAAATTTTTTGATGAGAATTACGTGAACATTGCCTTTCAACTTGGATAGTGAAGCAGAAGAAATGAAATTCATATGATTGAATTCAACAATGATTGTTTGTTTAGAGTTACACAGATACTAAGTAAATCTCTTTTACACAACACAGAAGCAAACAACTACATTCATTATCTTTGGATAACAAAAACTTCAAGGAAGCCCTAATCAAAGAAAGAAAAAACATTAACAACCTAGTAAGTATTGATGAAATTCATTGTTATGTGTCTTCCAGTGTTCACTTAAAGCAGGTCAAAAACATATATGGGTAAGAAAATCAGCTGGAAAGATTTTTGGCTCATCTGTGTTTTCTTGGCTTTTATTGTACATAAATACATTGTTGGTGAGATAATCTCAAGGTAAGACTGGCAAGTTGTATCTGGCTTGGTCATATTTGAAAAAAATTGGATGCAAAAGTTTCACACCATATAGTAAACATCTATCTGATAAGTACAATTCTCTGTTGGGCAACTTGAATGTACGGATTCCTTAAGTCAGATATAACTTAACTTGGATATTTGAGCTAAAGTCTGTTTTGGCTTATGCTTTCTCCAAAACAATAATATTGAGATGAAAAGGGTTAGATTAATCAAGTGTTTAGTAGCTTGATCCAAGTTCAACCTGCAGATTTACCCATTGGTTACTTGATAACTTTTACACTTTAGAGCAGAACTTCCAGAAATAACATTTCTATATCCCAACTAAAATATTTTAAACCTGCTAGGCATAAAATATTTGGTTTGATACAATTTTCTTAACATTATAATAATCTGAGGCAGTCAATTACTTCTTTTTCTTAAGAATTAAACACTATGGAACTTTAGATACCTGTATTTGATTAGAGCTGATAGTCATTTCAAGTTCTTTAATTTTGCATTTTTACATTTTAGATCAAGTTTCCACTAGCAAGTACATTTTAGATATCTGTCAGTTTAAGGGTTCTTGGGTTACCAATAACTAGATGCACTAAGGTTGCAGAAACTTACTTCAGATCTTCCTACCCATTACACTACACTGCTTCTTCCATGAATCAGATGACTGGATGGTCATCTTTTGAAGCTGAGAATTTCTGTGTGTAGGATCATCTATTTTGTCCACCCTCTTCAGGTATGTACAATTACATCCATAAAAGTACCTGGGGAGGGATTTAATTCCTTAACTCCTACATTAACTTCTAACTGGACCCATGAATGTTGGTCGACGAGGAACCAGCAAGGGACAGATGATAGCATTTCACTTTGCTATTAGGTGAGCATACTATTGAGATAATAAAAGTGATTATGGAGAGGCATACTAATATCAGCATAAAGGCAGACAGGATAGAGTTAGACAGTTTAGTAGTCATTTCAAGCAACATGTTTGGAAGGAACGTAAATGAAATCCAATAACCCAATAGATTTCATTATTTTGTTTTGTAGGCAAAACATACTGTAAGAAAAGTCTACTCTACTTCAGATTAAAAGAACATCTGCTCAGCTTCAAAGCTTGAGAAACTTAACTCTTTTCATTAACATCAAATTCCCCTGTTCAATCAAAGATGTAACAGAATTTACATCACTTTATAAACAGAAAGACCGATGGGGAAAGATGAAGAAACAGCACCAGACTGATAGAAGACCAGTATACAGGTAATGGAATACATAAAATGTAAGAGGAAACATAATGGGATTTGATCCCAATCTTTTTACAGACAACAGAAGGAAGATTGTAAATAAATAAACAAGAAATGTAGAACAAATCAGGAGACAGGAAGTAAAAATAAAGAAGGAAAAGGGAGCAACTGAGTGATATAGATCTGACAGATAGAGAAATAAAGAGTTACGAAGTAGAATCTAGGGAAATAAAATAGAGACATACCAGCAGATGAGAAAGATATCTGAATCCTTTCAGCATCCTTTAAATGGAGAAACTAGGATAAAGATGATGTGGGTTGAGTCTGCTCATTACCACAGTTAACAGAGCATGCTAATCTTAAAAATCACTGCAGGAATAAAATAAAATATGCAAAAATGGATACTGCTGTTTATTTTAGATGTTAATCTAAAAGAACAACTAATCTTGAGTGACAAGCTTAGTTTATAATAAAATAATAATTAATAATGAAATAATTTGATTTTTTTTTCTGAAAATGATCAAATTTCATATACAGAGAAATGAGGGAAATGCTGTACATGTGAGTTCAATTATAGTAATTCATCTTCAAAAGTTTATTTTAAATTTAAGAAACTAACCTTTGTTTTGATTTGAAGAATGTGCGAGGAAATTTTCAGCTGATTTAGCAGATAGAGAACTTTTCACTATGCTTCTAGAATTTGATCCCAGCAAAGGTTTAATAATAGATCCCATTGCTCCAGTGTCTGGCTCTTCACTGAAACACAAAAATATTGTTTACAATTAACCTTCAACATCCGCTAACAACAGCTATGTTAGCAATCTTTCAGCATATTTGTTTATACAAGTACACAAAGCATCTACACTAAGACAACTTACACAAAACACCATAAATTAACGTGTCTGACAAGCAAACTATGGGTTTGTCAGATGCTTGAAATAAGACAAATGTGGTATTTATAATTTTAATAGTAATAATAATAAAACTTTCATTTAAATATTGGTAGTAAATATAATACTAAAAGGCTAGAATTTCAAAAAAAAAAAAAAGGCAAAATATGAATGAATACTCTTATAATTTTAACTCTTCTGAATTAGCAGAATTCTCTTAAATCTCTTTGGTACAGGTACAGAGTAGGTAATATTACTGTTCTTACTGACTAAAAAAAATCTTGCTGTTGATGGGGAACAATGAAACTGTACAGGAATTGATTTAAATATTTTTTATTTCTTAACCTTTTTAACCATGATTTTTTAATACAAAATCTTTTTAACTACGCATTGTGTGATCTCAGTAATTTTTATAAACTTCTTACTGAATAATAATTTTGATTAAGAATAGCATAGAAATTAATGAACACAGAAGTTCTTGATAATTTATCTAACAAGGATATCCCCATGAGAACTTTCCCTGCCTTGCACAAATTTTGTACATTGTGAAAAACAATTGTGGACAATATATCTACACAATATTTTTTATTTGCCATCATGAACAAAAAAGCAACAGGTCTGTAAAGTCAAAGCTGACATAACTGGTAATCATAAAAAAGCTCTGAAAAGGAGAGTACAACAGGGTTCATTCAATCTATGCCCATTTGAATTGGAGTTTTTCTAACTACTACTGACACCACTACCACTAGAAAGAACTGAGAATTGAAATTACAAAAGGCTACTATATAAAACTGATGTTAAAGAATACACATATTAATATGAAATTAATCTACACAGTCAATACAATAGCAAAAATTATATCCTTCATCAAATCATGAAATCAGGAAAACAGTAATAGTTTTTACTTTATATGCATCTAGTAAATTCCAAACAGTTCTAAAGAATACAATTCTTGATCCTATTTCTGAAGCAGAAATTTACAAAACTCTTGAATGACTTTCCTTTTTTGTCAACTTAATAAAGACAGCAGCTACTGCATGTTTTTGCTGATAAGTTAGTTTGACTTCACAATTCTTCATTTGGCATTTTGAGAGCAGTATTTCTTTACTGACATCTTTCATAATTTATGGAATCATTAAAATCAAAGAATAAAAATTCTTGAAAACATCCATATTATTTCTTTATTATTTCTGTACTTTATGGTGGTTAATTCTTTGTCAGCGATCAAAGGTTGCGATTCTTTGTGGATGTGATACAATTCAGATCATCTGGAATTTTGATAGCTATAATGCCTGGATTAATTCTGTCACCATCATTGAGAATATCCATCTAAAAGTTAATCAATGACAATAAAATCCAATGATAGATCCAGTAGAAGTAGGGTGAAAGGAATTCTGATTCACATGAGTCCAGATCAAAAGCTGGTTCAGTGGTTAACAGTTATGTCACCTTTGACTTCACAGGCCTGTAAATTTTTTTTTTTTTTTGTTACAGATGGCAAACACAAGCTATCTTGTATATTATCATTTCTCACAATGTGCATTTATTTATTTATTTTAAGTCAGAAGGTATTCTCTGGGATACCCTTATAATAAAAAATGAAATAAAACTCCTAGAAATCCTTAATATAACAACTCTTTTAATTTTCACGTTATTTCATTCTTCTTTTCGACACCCCCCAATATATAGTATATTTAAATAACTTTTGTGCTGTTGTTTAAACTCTAAAAGTCTGGATCCAATATTCAAATGATACAGAAACCTAATTAGGAAAATTTAATGGAAACACTTTTGTCATTAATTCCTTTGTTTAATTTAAAAAAAAAAACAATTTATTTTTTTTGAAAATGCAGTCTGACAAGTGAGTTTTTTGTGAGACAGTCGAATAATTTTTTTGGATTCTGTTACGCTCAAAGTAAGCTAAATTAATTGCTGAATCATTTGACATTTTTCTTTACTTTTAATATTCATTATTTATTGAGATTTTTGTGAACAACAGGAAGTTTAGTTCCAAATTTGATTTCTAGGTGGCCTAAAATTTCTAGCTATCAGTCAACCCTAATTTATGGTCTCCCTAAGGGACAAGGGAGACAGAGCTGGACAGAGTCTTAAAAAAAATTTAGTAACTTATTAACTAATATCTGTTGTACTATATCAGACGTGGGCAAATGCAGCTCCGAGCCGCATGCTGCTCTTTGTTAGGTTAAGTGCAGCTCCCAATACCTCTTGATAAAAATATAGAATTAAAAAAAAAAAAAATACTAAATTTTGAACTAATTATTTTGTTTTTTCATTCTCATTTTTTTTATTTTCTTATATATGTATTTTTTATATAGCAATTAAGATGTGTGTAGAATGTAATTAAATTTGAATTTGTGTATTTAATACTATGGAAGGTGAGTATGGTGTGGCTCTTTATATATATGATAATCTAGAATGTGGCTCTCGTTGACCTCATGTATGCCCATACTTGTACTATATGATGTATTTCTTACTTTGAAAATCAACAATGTTTACTTTGCAATTCATAGTGTCATGTACATTAAACTATTATAAAATGGCAATAATTTCATAAACATTAAAAAAAATATAATAATAAAATTACTAAAATTCTTTATCCCTTGATTTGTTATAAATAATGATGTTTTTATGCTTTTGTGCAAAACGGAAAAATTTTGAGAAACTATTCATTAAACTTTTTTTTTTCTTCCTTCTAGATTTAAATGATTTAAATCTTTCTTCTGTTTTGGTGATAGAATAATATTCCTGTTCCTTTAACATTCTAGAATGATGGAATAAAATTTCTGTTAACAAAATTACTCAACTGTTATTACAAAAATATTACATTTTTGTTTTTTTGTTTTTCATTTTGTATTTCGTAGTTAATTTACTTTACAAATTTGTGCCAAACTAACACAAAACTCTCCTTGTCTACTTTTTAACTTTTGTTATGAGGCATTTTGTAATTTCATCTTCGGATATGGAATTATTTCCCCCAAAGTTTCTCCTGACCCCAATGTCACCAGATCACAAGGTCAATGCGAGGGACGTTGGAAGTTCTTTGTAAGTTGGGGGGTGAAAAATCTTTTCAACAATTAATTAAATAATTAATAATTACATTTATTAATTTATGAATAATTATAATTTTTATTAATTTAATCAATCTTACCTTTAATTGAATATTACTTTATCATTATTATAATTAGCCTGCTATTATATTAATTATAATATTGCATAAACAATGCTTATGGGACATCCAAACACGGAAGAAGCAAAAACATCAATTTATATTTTAAATAATTTTATCAAAGTCTAGTATTTGGATGAAACTTATTGTCTGCTCTCTCATGTAAGTCTCTTTTTTCCCCGTTCTGATTTTCGTACAGCCATTAATATTAAAATAATTATCAGTTTTATTTGCTTTCAACAACAACATGAATAAAGTTACTTTTACTTGTATATAAAATGTTTCTATATAAATAATATGAAGAAAAAGAAATTAAACAAGATATAGTTAATATGTAAATCAACTTTTGAATATCCTCAGGAGAAGATTGCAAAACCAATTGGTCAGAAATAAAAAAAAAAAAAATAATAAAAAAAAGCAATTGCTCAGTGACAAAAAGAAAAAGAGAGGCTACCTTTAAAATGTTCTAACAAAGAAATCATAGGTTTTAGCCTAATGAAAGACGAAATCACTAGAAATCAAAATGGAAAAATGTTTATGCTTTTATATTTGTTAAATATGCAAAATAACATATACTAATATCTTTCTATAACAATTCTGAAAAGCTTATGCAAGAATTTTTTTTTTTTTTAAATAAATAAATAAATGAGTTGATTCATTTCAATTAGTCCATTCCAATTTACTCAAGGAGTTCCTGAAAGAACTTAAATTTTAAGTAGGCTTTTTTTTTGTTTGTTTGTTTGTTTTTATTTTGTTTTTTTTTGTTTAAAGTCGTGAAAGCAATAAAAATGTGAAAAGCTTGTGTATGTGTGGTTGTGTGTCCGTTTTTTAATTGTATCTGTTGGATACAAACAGAAGAGCTTTTTGTTTTCTTTTATTGAAGAAATTAATTAAATTCGCATTACTTATTTAAATAGACTGAATCATATTACAGTTTGCACAGCTATAATAGGATTAATATCCTTGTTTAACACATCAATAGCTTGTTCTTCTTACAGAAAAGGTTTATCTTCATTGTCTAGAACAGTGTTCCGCAACCGGTGTGCCGCGAACTTTTACCTATTGTAATAAATGTAAATTTTATTTATTTATTTATTTATTTATTTATTAGCTCCCAGTTATGGTGTTTGATATGTTTATATTTCTCACTATGCTGATGCACTGATTCAATAAGATGCCCCTTCTTCCCTTTGATGAGAATAGATCTTACAATTTCAGTTTTATCACAGCTGTTCTCTGAAGTAGTTAGAAATTGTGATTGCGATTGGCTGACGTTGGCTCCGATTGAAACCGACTCCTGTGATTTTGACAATGAATTAGAATTTCAATTAATAGTGTCGTATTATATGAGGCGCTTAGAAGCCAAGGGGTACATTTTTAAAAAAAATTGAGTTAAGTGCAGGAACGGTTACCTTACATGATAGTCTTTTTGGTATACAAGGGATGTAACTGAAATCTTGGTAGGTGGTGATATCTGGCGGGGTTAAGAAAAACCACTGAACACAACAGTTCATATGCTTGGAGGACAAGGGTTGCAAGTGCTGTGATGGTGATATAATGCTCCTTGGTTTCCAGATTATAGCAAGTGTCTTACTGTGTGACTTACAATTATTGATTCATTGCTCTATTAAGCTGCAAAGTGTATACATTGTGTGATGTAGTGTTTATCAGATTTAGAGAATATGTCTGGATCAGATGAAAATAGCAAACCTAACCTATACAGTAAGGATAAGAAATTCTTCTCAGAACTTCTGAGAATACAATATTATTTTCTGAAACACAACAATACTAGTTTGTCATTTTAGTATCAGGCAATTGGCAATTAAATCAGGAAGTATGATTTACAATGTTGACATGTCTGCTGTCACCCCAATTTTGGAGTGATATAGAAGCCAAGAAGAAAAACAAAATTTCTGTGCCAGAGCAATGGTCAACCAAGTCCAGTAGGAAATTTCATATAATACAATGAAGGATGAAGACTTTGTTTCCCTGGATGAACTCAAACGCTTTTTCAAAGATAGTGTCAAAGGTCTGCAGAAAATACAGTGGCTTCATTTTCAAAAGGACAAACCATTCACTCTCTTCTACAAAGAAACTCTCAGTGGAATAATGCCAGGCCGGGTGACAGTTTTGTACCCGGGGGCTTTGGGAAGTCAGCAACCTGGCAGGTCCACGGGTGGTGGATAGTGGAAATCCTCGTCTTCACGGGGTCCGAGGACACTGTGGGAGGTGAGGCAGTGCTCTGCACCCTGAACCAGACTCCCCCCCCCAATCTAAGGTGTCATGCGGACCGTGCGGATGGATGGATGGCACTGGGGTTAAAAGTGTCTTGAACAGTTCCTCTGGGAAACCAGGCCGAATCCTGGAGTAAATAAAAAAAAGGGCCTTCCCTGCACATGGGGGCATTAGGCAGGATCACTGTTTATTTCCCCCTTTTCCCAGGTTTTTTTTTATGGAAGAAATCAACACAAAAACTATGGAGGGCTCTCTTGAAGAAACCTCCAAAAACATCCCTGTTCAGAGTATCAACAAGGAAGCTAGCTTTCCCGAGACAGAAGAGGGACGGCAAATACCGAAACCTCAGGAGGCGCAATGTTCTGACTTGGTAGGGAACCTACAAGGGAACTTACCATGAGGATACAGGACGCAATAAAACGCGCCAGGATTAGTGGCGCAGAAAGAAAAAGGAGAAAGAAGGCTAAGGCAGCAGCCATGGCTGCCTCCCGTGAGACTGCTGGAAGGGGAGTCGGCACAACCGGTGCACGAGGGAAGGGTCGTGGAGGTACTGCTCTGACTGGACAACCAGGAAGGGCTGCCAACATGCCCACCCAAAGAGCATCGGGACCTGCTGCACCCTCAGGTGGGACCAAGGAGCCTAGCACAAAACATGACAGGTCCCAAGGTAATACACCACCAGAAGTAGTGTCACATTCAAAAAGAAAACGGGGACTTCCATCTAGTAGCCCCGGTACATGCAGCTACGCTGATGCAACACCTGCGGATCCTGCTCTTCAGGTTGCTATTCGAAAAGCAAATAAGACCGAAAATTTCACGGAAGAAGAGCAGATGGAGTTGTCATATGCGGTGGGACAACTGATCCGCCAGATCCCAGAAGCAGGACAAGTTCCTCACTTTAGAGGTACAAAACGCAGGACAGAGAACATCTTTGTTACTGCAGATAACATCTTTAGTAGAGACTGGCTTCTTAGAACAGTCCCTAATCTAAGAATCTGGGAAGGGGTCGCGCTTTCCGCGGTGGAAGCCACAAAAATACCCCGTTTGACCAGAGCTATGCTCTGGGTTCCCAGAAAAATCTCCGACCCAAGTGAGGCGACCTATCTGCTCGAAAGGCAGAATCCAGGTCTTAAAGCCTCTACCTGGAGAATCATGGAAACCAAAAAAGAAAAACACGGACTCAGACTAGTCATTGGACTAGATGAGGATTCCGTTAATCAGCTGGCGAAAATTAATTTTCGACCATGTATCAATCTTGATGTAGCTGAAGTGACTCTAAAGGAGAGACCTAAATTCCTGGAAAAAGGGACTCCTTTAGAAGACACAGAAGACGACGCCATTAACAGGGAAGGACCCTTTCCTAAACCTGAGAAAATGGAAGTCTAAAAACTAGGTAAGTTTTGTTTATTTTTCTATCTTCTTTTAACCTAGTAAATGTGCTTTAAAGTATGTCTTGTTCTTTTTCTTTTTTACAGATAAATTTACAGCACTGTTCAGCGGCTACTGCAGTACTTTTCAAAAGAATCACGGAGCTCGATCTTGACTTTGTCCTTATTCAAGAGCCTTGGCTCTATAAAGACAAAGTTAGAGGACTGGGAGGATGTGGAGGATCTTTGCAGTATTGCTTACAGACCACTCCACGTGCTTGTATCTTTACAAAGCACAGGAAATTTTTCCTCCTCTCGGAATTCTGTACCAGAGATCTGGTTGCAATCAGATTTCCAAGAAATAACAGATGCGACATTGTTATTGCATCTGCTTACTTTGCTCACGAACCAAAGTCTGATCTGCCTCCTTCGGAGGTAAAGAAATTGGTTTCTTACTGCATGAACTCTGGACTGCCCCTTCTTCTGGGATGTGATGCAAACTCCCACCACACTGTGTGGGATAGTAGCGACATCAATACCAGAGGGGAGGCCTTGCTAGAGTTTCTTTCCTCTACTGATCTGGACATCTTAATGTTGGTTCAGTTCCCATCTTCTTTACCCCATATAGGGAAGAAGTTTTGGATCTTACCTTTGCTTCCACAAGTCTTAGGACTGAGGTATGCAATTGGAGAGTCTCCCAAGAGATAATAACCACCCATAATTGTCCACCCATAAAAGAATTGATTTCCGATCAGCAACACGACCCGCGGACGCGATATTAAAGTGATTCCTGAATGCACGTTGCGTGGTGATGATTGAATGGCTGCTTGAAAAGTACGCCTCTACGGCGAATGTGTGCTCCTCCCTCGTCCACTGCGTGATCGTTACTAAACCTACACAACAGAAAACATTAGGTTCCGCTCTTTCGAATGAGTGCCGTCCCACCCTTCTCGGAATAATGGTCGCTTCAGCACGCACTTTTCAAATAAGGAAGTTGCTCTGCCTCACCATGTATTTTAATTGAAGTTGCCATTGTAATAATTTCTGAAAATATATATTTAGCAGAAAGAAAAAAAAAAGGAACTTGGAAGAAACTTTACAAGTTACAAATTTTCAAGCAGAATGGAGAAGAGAAAAAAATAGGGGAAAGAAAAACCCCTGGTTGAGAAAATTTCTCTTTTATTTTCTTTGACAATTTGATCATTCAACTGTATCAGTGGTGATAATTGTGTTCTAATAAAAGTTCTAATTGTGATCAAGCCATCTCTTCTGATTGAACTTGCATGTATATTTTATAAAATGGAACTGGATCTATAAACAAGTCCAGTCGATGGTGCCATGTGTCCCACTGTATGCACTTCTACTTTCATCAGTAGAACAATATATTCGCATAAAGAAGCATTATAGATTATTTTTGGTCTGAACAAATATCATTATTAGTTATTTGGTAGATATTTCAAGATTGTCATGGACCATAAGCCATTAACAATGTTACTTAGTCAATGTAAAATGACATTGGAAAGCAACTTCTCCACACATTTATAACTGGAATGTCAAATTATCATCTTGCAACTACAAGAAAGTTCAAGAAAGGTAGTGCAAATTGAAATGCAGACACTGTCAGCTGTTGACCTGTAGAATCACTGATAAATGAGGATAAAATAGATATTTTGATGTTAAAAGAAATGTCAAAATTATTGAAAGTGAAACAAGTTTGTGAATGGACTCCACAAGATCCAATCTTATCACTTATAAAGGAATTCATTCAAACAGAATGGTCTGTCATTACAAGTAAGCAATCGAAACCATTTTGGTCAAGACAACAGGACTTCGCCGTGATTATGGATTGTGTCATACTGGGAAACCATGAGGTTATTCCTGTTGTAGGAAAAAATAAGGTATTACAGCTTCTTCACAATGGATACCCAGGTATCATTCGGATGAAATCAATTGGCCACAGTTGTGTTTAATGGCCAAAGATTGATAAGAATATCAAAGAAACAGTTTGCATATGTTCAGTTTATAAAATGCATCAGAACATGCCACAGAAAGTTTCCTTACACCCAAGAACATGGGCAAGTAGACAGTGGACACAACTACATACAGATATGACAGGACCTTTCTAAGGCTCAATATTTTTAATGGTTGTTGATTCGTATTCGAAGTGGATGGAAGTCCGGGGATCTTCGCTTAACTTCCACAATGGACAATATCCATGAATTAAGTTCATTGTATGAAACGTTGGCTTTACCAGAGAAAGTTGTTAGTGACAATGACATCCAATTCAGATTAATGTAAATGGTTAATTTTTGCAAAGCCAACGGTATTCGACAACCTTTTGCTATGCTGTATCATCCTTTGTCTAATGGAATGGCTGAAAGGCTGGTTCAAACATTTAAATGGAACTACCTCAAGACGAAAGACAATGGAAGACATACTGCACTTCAAAGAATGTTGTTCACTACAGAAACAAACCAGACTCAGCAACAGGTGCTACACCGGAGGGCTTGATGTTTGGGCAATGAATTTATATTCATTTAGATCTCAGTAAGCCTAGTCTCATGTCAATGTCAAAAGAGAGGGGGAAAATATACAATGATAGGACAACACAAACAGAAATTTCAATATTGGAGATCAAGTGTAAGTTTGCATCTTTGAAAATAAAGCATTTTGGTCACCAGAGAAGCTTTCAACTTCAGCTATCATCCATGGTAATCTGGGACAGGTGTTTTGTCCTTGTTAGGAATAATCAGCCAGATGGTTTACCCTCAATGATAAGCTCTGAAAGTATGAAAGTGGATTCTTCTCTCACTTGATGATAGCTCAAGGTGTGAAAACAAATGATTGTGCATTTTACTGAATCCCATTTTTCAAGTTATCCTTATGTATTTCAAGCATAGCATTTGTTTCTTTAATTTACCCTTTCTTTATCTTAAAACGTTGGATGATACAATTTTCGCTCCTGTAGTTTATATATAATATCATTTCTATTGTTAAACTAACAAGAAGACAACACATCTGATATATCACAGAATTTAGTACCTAAATGATGAAAGTGCACAGGAAGTACTTCAAAAATATATATGGGTTTGGGAGCCAAAATTTGATGGATTTTGAGATATTTGACATTGTTTTCATTGGATTTCCTTTAATAGTCTAAATATTAGAAATTAGATAGGATGATTGCAGTTGCAGATCATCATACCTACATTTTATTTATGAAAATAAACATTGATTTATATAAAAATCATTTATTCAATGCATCGAAAAGGTGAGAGAACGTTTTTTTTTAATTAAAACAGGGAATTATTTTATTTTTTCATCTTTTTGTATTAATTTGATTTCAGTTTCAATATTTCTCGTTAAATCTCGACCAACGACAATGTGTTTTCGAGATTTTAATCGCTCGCCGCTTCAAATTTTCAGGCTGGAATTCTGCTATGATTTTGGTTAATAATGTAGCTTTTTCTGGAAGCACCCACGAAAACAGATAAAAAGATGACCTCTGTTTGTGAAAATCAATTTTGTAGTCAGTAATTTCGAATAAACACATACAAATCAATTGGACTTCAAAGTTCTTCAATTCACCACCAGGAGTGCTGATGTCAGATGGCTCCTACGAAATGCATACCATCTCCTTTAAAATAGAACCTGTTCCATATTAGAGCAGCAGAAGCAATGACCTTTCCAAAACGCCATGGCCCTCCGATGGCGTACAGATTGCCTGCTGATGGTTATAAGGGCTTTTATAAATGTTTGAAATAATGACAAATATTGAAACTAAAAAGCTCATATAAGATGGTATAAAGGGATAGTTTTTATAAAGGTAGAGGAATTGAATCTTGTTAGGCTGGAAACCAAATAAGGACTATCATAAGCGTAAGATGATAAGAAAGCAACTAATTTTTCTTCATCTCAATATTAATTTGAGGTATCATTATTGCAATGTCATGTGAATTTGGAAGATCAACAATTTAACTGTACAGAAGTATTGTTACAAAAAATATGGAAAAACAAAAATTATTTCTAGTCTAACAAGGGAACCTCACAAAGTCAGGTCCGAGTATGATTTTTGCAGGGATTGTTGGGGTTATTGAGGGATGGGTACAAGTGTAGTTAGAAGCTCGGATTCAAAAGAGATGCGGAGATATAGTTGTAGGTTGTTGTCATCGTCATTACATCCTCCATCGACTCCAACCCTTCAAACAGCCCATCATGACCATTGCTACCACAGTGATATTAGCCCTTCACAAGTTAGTGCAGGAACGCTCTCCGATTGTGGTTTTCTTTCTTTTTTCTTGTCTTAATTCTCTGATTTTCTTCTTTACTTCCAGGAATGACGACTGCCAATCCCAAAGTTACCATTCATATTCTTGTTGAAAGATGTGGTAACTTCACAGGACAAGTTACAAGGGAAGATCTTCACATGATAGACAGTCATAAATCTTTTCAAGAATGAAGACATTGTAGAAGAAGTAACTACACTTGCATTCAAAGACATTGCATTGGGATTGGCAGTTCTCATTCCTGGAAGTAAAGAAAATCAGAAGAATTAAGACAAACAAACAAACAAAAACTGAGAGCATCCTACACTAACTTGTGAAGGGCTAATAGCAGGGCGATGGTGATGACAACAACCAACAGCTGTATCTCCGATCCTCCTTCAAAACCAGAATCCAAACTACACATGTACCGTTCTCTCAACAACCCCAACCATCCCTCCAAAAACCATACCCACACCTGAAAATATCCACTCTGTGAGGTTCCCTTGTAAGTGATGCTGTATCCATCTCGACGCCCTTGTGCTTCTGTTTAATGAAAGAACTCCTTACCCAGTGTCTACACGTTAAATAACAGTGACAATTTATGTTAAAGATCCTTACCTTTGTGAAGCTTGGACTTGTTCCAATGCTTTCTTTAAACTCCGAACAGCATCCTCCAGTTCATGGAAAATATTATTTATTTCAACTGTTTCTTCTATAAAATCAATAATATAAAAAAAGAATAAATAAATTAATTAGCCTAATACTAGATAATAAGAGCAGTTTTGTGAATGAAAACTAAATTTCTGTAATTGCTTAGGAATCAAGACTTTCTTTTTTATTTACTGTTTCAAAAATGCTACTGCTATGGATAAAATTGTAGGTTTGCTTGTCAGACAACTGATGACCAACACCATTTATGAGTACCTGAATTTATGAACTTCAGCTTTCAGGGATAGGTAGGTTGAAAACTGGATCACAACTAAATTATTCAAATTTATTTTTCATTCAGTAATACTATTTCTACTTATTCACTATTAGTCAAATTCAACCAGAGTGAAAATAGTTCTTTTTTATTTACAAAACAATGTTATAAAAGCAGTTCTGCAATACTAAGAGATGCAAAAAGTTTCCAATTCTAATTCTATTGAAGTCTATTTAATATAGCTTAAAAACATCATTATTGTACAAGTGATAATTTTTATAAATTTGCATAGTCACGACAAAGTGGAGGCAAGGTATCAAAGCTGAAATGAACATGTTTAAACTCTATACTGCAGACTATAAAGCTAATTTAATGCAAGACAAAATAAGATACTTCTGCCTGTCTTCTCAAGAATTTGAGAAGACTTTGAGACAAGAGATATGTACAAGAGAAAATGGTGAAGAACATAAATGAAGTTAATTGCAATTAAGACCAACATGTCAAAGAGAATTGCTAAACATCTCACCAAATTTAAATGTAAAAAAAAAAAAAAAAAAAAAAAAAAAAA
>JAFIDM010042998.1:6528-22370 GCA_023159025.1 Thereuonema tuberculata
GAATTTATGATGTTGTACTTGATTCATGATGACTGAATTGAAAGACTGTTTTCAGTAGTTTTAATAATTCTATAATGCACGAGCTGTAAACTAGTTGTTTTATTTATTGAACATATTTTGATTTAAATGCGTAAATGAATGCATTAGAATACCATTTAAGATTCTAGATAATTGTTATCTGTATTAAATCTTATTTGATGAATATAAAGTTTTTCCATGTTCTAGTATTTGAGTGTCATTTGGTAAATTCTAATAATACTCTGCTGAATCATTTAAATTTCTTTTCACTGTTGTAATGGGTCCTTTTCAGATTCTTTTCTGAGATTATAGATTAGAACAACAGTAATATAAAGCAAACATTACCATATGCGTACTTAAATTTTACTAATAAAGTCTGTTAATTTTGTCTGAGTTTTTTTTTTGAAAAAGTGTTTTCGTTCATTGTACGTCTCGCAACTTTGCAATGAACCAAAAACCCTTCAGTATTTTCTTAAAATTGTAACCCGCGTCGGATTGTTTCAAATGATTTTTGCATTTCATCATACGAAGGTTTTTTGATTTCTGCATCATGATCATTTCCATTTTCATCATCTTCATCTTCATCGCAATTCATTGCTGTATTGTTTTTATTTTTCACACTGTCCAAAATATCAGACTCAGTTAGTGTTTCCGAGGTCTCAACTTCAAAATCAAGTGAAAGATAATCATCAAACAGCACATCATCAACAATTTCTTCTTTTTCCCTCAGCTATATCCATATTTCTTTCATTTTCTCTAAGGGAATATTAATAATAAAAACATTTTAAGGATAAAATAAAGAGATACCACGAAAAAGTTCATTAAATAGAACATGCACTTCGCTATTTGGAGGTTTACGAAGAAATTAGCAAAATGTTCTTGGTTCCAAAGAAAAGCTCGCAAAATAGAGAAATTCGCAAAATAGAGGTTGGTTAAATAGAGGTCCGACTGTATTTTCTGGGGACTGTATCTTCCACGGAGTGGCTTCTTACGGTGAATATCGGAGCGACTTCTCACAATTCCATTTACATTGGCACCTGCTGATTCGTCCATCAGCTATTCCTCTGAAACTTCTTATTGTGCCAATCAGCTAATCTGCTGAACAGCTGAATAGGACTGCATTCAACTGCTCTGCTGCACTACTACTGTAGCACCATTTCGTCACATTGAACTGCTAATGAGCTGAACTGCTCAACTGCGCTGAACTACTAAAGCGAGGCTCTGTCTCGCCTTTTTATCACTTTGCTGTATGACGTTATCACATTAGCATATAAGATAATTATTTAACTTTTGCCGTTGAAGCCAGAATTAAAATTTTATTAATAATTTTCATAATAAATAAAATATATATTATTTAAATTATCTCTTCAAATACTATACAGTATATTTAATCTTGGAAAAAATAAAAATATATGTGAAATAATTATGATTTATTTTGAAAAACTGTAATCAGATACCCTGCCCAAATAACGCCACCTTAACATTTAAATTATTATAAGTCTGGAAATAAGGTGTATCGAAAGACGACCAAGAAAGTTTAATCTTCTGTTTGAAGCATACTATAATGAAACTTATGTTAACTTTTACTGGAGAAGTATGAGAACTCAAATAAAAAAACTTTGCAAACTGGCGTTATTAGGAACACCTGGTCCAATTAATGCTACCTACTTTCTAGTAACTTATTTAAAATTAAGAATTATTCCATCATTGTAAACATTATTTGTACAAAATTACAGTAAAAAGCAACTAAATTTGATTTTCTGTAAAAAAATAATAAAAAAATCACTTGAAATTAACACAGTCTTTCTAATCTGTAGCTAGAACAAAAGAGGAAATGTAAAAATTAATTAATTTCGGCATTTTTCGATTCTAAAAGAAAAATAATAAATAAGATAAAAATCTATATTATCATGAAATATATTAGTAACTTATAAATGTCGTACGTAACCTAAAATCGTACATGTAGACCATTAATACTACCATGGCGTTAAAGCGCAACTGAGCACATGGATCACATGATACACTTGTTTGTCTACAATTTCCGAATTTTAAAAATAACAGTTCACTTATCTACATAGAAGAATCTTCAAGAATCAAAAAAATATATAGATTTATATAGTTAATCTTTGCTGAACATTAAAAAAATCTATATTTTATGATATAGTAGCAGCTTTTCAGAACCAGTGCTCGAAACGAAAAGGTGGAAATATAATTTCACTTGAAAATGTTGGCGGTCTGCTAGTAACTCACTTCAACACTAGATGGCATGTCAATGCAAACTACTTTAGTGCAGTACCGCCATCTCTTATATTTATGAAGAATTAGATAGGTGGCGTTAAAGGTATACATGGCGTTATATGGCTGAGGTACCTTAATCAAATATGATAGAATAAAATCTTAAGAATACATAACTCAGCCACCCACAACTGTTCCTACTCAGTTCTTGGATATCTTCCGGACCCACTTGTACAAGTAATTCTAGTGTTACTTGTAAGAAACACCCGCTGCTCTTGAGTTTCTGCCGTTTTCGTCTACAGCTCAGAAATGGATTTGAAGTAAGGAAAAGCCTATGGAAGACATATGTATTACATAGTTCTCTTGAGAAGTTTCTCGTAAAATCGAGTCTGTAAGATCGAAAATGTTTGTTTCTGGCTTCAGCAGCGTCTTCTGATAGTTGTCCGTTAGGCAGAAGGGCATGTTTAATAATGGCAGAACCACGTACGAGGATTTTATGTAATGTAGGTGTCATTGGATGCCAACCATATAACTTAACATAAAATCCGCAGTCTCATTTGCGAAATTCGCAAACTTGCTTTCGTTAATTACATAACCAGAAGAAATGGCTTCTAATATTATTCTCAGTTTCTGTATGAGACATATATCGATGCCTGTATTTTCAGCATCTGTTTCAAAATCGCTGAAAAACCTTTTGGATGTATTTCCCGAGTTTGAGTTTCCGAAGCCGACTTTCGGGACATCTACTATTTTTGCCTTGAAATCTTTTTGTATTCTTTCTTTTGTTAATATTTTTCTCATTTTGACCTCTAACTTGCCACTTTTTCAAAGGCAGTTTATAGGCGATTTGCAGAAGAGTCTCAGAGAATCTAATTCTCGCATGTAAAGGTGAAATTCCGAATCTGAGTGTTTCAGGATTCTCAGTCTTAGTTGCTTTAAAATCCTTGAAATCTTTTGATGTTTTTCCACACATATAACATCTCGTAGCAGAGGTTGTATTTGTGACCGCATTGCTCACCTTTGCATCTACCATAGTCGGAACCAAGGTGTGCAGAACGTATATCACTACTCCATTCGAATACGATAACTCGAATTTTGTCAATTGCTTTACTTGGTTCTCTACATTTCGTTTCGCTTTTGTAATATCAGCAGTTTCATTAAGGAATCTTATCCGAATTGGACGACAAAATCGCAGTGATGATGGCGTTGGGTTCTGCCACAAAATTTTCTTTTGATCTCCAATATTACATTGTAATCTTACAGGAACCAATGAACTTGGGAATATATTTGAATCATCAGCTCCTGAACCGTCTTGAAAGTTTTGCTGGAATCGACTCTGTTGACTACCATCGCAGCCCCATTTCGTTATAAGTTCCATATTAATGAATTCTTATGGAGTACAGGTTTCAAATGCATCTCTAGATATTTCCATAGTCTTGAAGCTGTGTGACTTAATAAGTCTTGGAGGTGAACTTCTGCACAAGTTTCGGTGCAGTAGTGTCTACCACGAGCGGAAGCTGTGGTCACCATATGTAATCTGTCTTGTCGTCGTGAGCCTTTGATCTGCATGTACGCATCAATAAATAATTTAAAAATATTCCATAATGTGACTTTTTGAAGATGTCAACTTCGAACACAGCTGGAGCGCAAGTGGTAAGTTCTAATAATTTGTTTTAAAGTGTATAATGAAGTTCGTAAATATAATACGTAGCAGAGGTTGTATTTGTGATCGCATTGCTCACCTTTGCATCTACCACAGTCGGAACCAAGATTTGCAGAACATACATCACTGCTCCATTCGAATACGATAACTCGAATTTTGTCAATTGTTTTACTTTTGTAATATCAGCAGTTTCATGTAGGAATCTTATCCGAATTGGACGACAAATTCGCGGTGATGATGGCGTTGGGTTCTGCCCCAAAATTTTCTTTTGATCTCCAAAATTACATTGTAATATTTTACTATATACAAACAAACTATATTTCTTCCTTAAATCTTCTCTTTTATAATATATATTATTAAAGATTATCCACACTACCAGAAATAAATGTCACAATACTACATTTATTACCAGAAAAAACGAATTTTCAAGAAGATATGGAGCGTCTCCTCTTTCTCAAGCGTTTTTCATTATAACAATAATTAGCGAGATTCTTTTTATTACAATGACCTTAAAACATCATACTAACAATTACAAACGTTAATACAATATTAAGAAGAAATCATATTCTACAATATAATAATCACAAATTCTTAACGAAAAATATAACTATTTTTATATATTAAAGATTATTAACTCTTTCATTTTTCAATTATTACCTTTTTATTAGTGGTTACAAAATTTTTGTTAAGCATATCTCTAGCTAATTTTACTAAACTTTTACTTACTTTAACTCCCTCATTTCTATTGAGACTTTTTTCTTTCGAATTGCGAATACATAAGCTTTCTATTGTTTTTCTAATTTTTGTATTTGTTTCATTACATAAAATTTTTACTTCACTATTAATACAATGTCGTTTGTCTTTACAATGTTCTGCAATTTCCGATTCCTTTACTAATTTTTGTCTAATATAGTATTCGTGTTCCCCCATACGTTCTTGGACCGTTCTTTTCGTCTCTCCAAGATAGAAAACATCGGAATTCAGGCAGTCTAATTTAAACACAATACCCATTTCAAACTTTTTGTCATTACTGTTTATTTTTTTGTGCAACATATTTTTTAATTTATTCCTGTATTCAAAAGTTAAGTTTACTCCATATTTTTTGCCAATTTCTTTTAAATGCCAGCTGTTCTTATTTAAATACGGAATGAAAAATCTATTTTCATTATATTTTTCCAATTCCTTTATCTTAAATTTATTACAATTTCATATCGAACTATCTATAAATATGTCAGTATTACCATTCTTTTTTAATTTTCTTTTGATTTTTTGATGTTTCTTGAAATGATTTCGAAAAATTGGGAGTCGTGTATATTCGAGGTCGTGCTTTATTCGGGCCAATACGGTACATCCTCTAGATATATTTGAATCATCAGTTCCTGAATCGTCTTGAAAGGTTTGCTCGAATCGTCTCGAAAAGTATGTTGACTACCATCACAGCCCCATTTCGTTATAAGTTCCAAATTAATTAATTCTTCTGGAGTACAGGTTTCAAATACATCCTCTAGATATTTCCATAGTTTTGAAGCTTTGTGAGTTAATAAGTCTTGGAGGTGAACTTCTGCACAAGTTTCGGTTACACGCTTAGACTTTTCCCTCGGATAGCAATCCTTTTTTTGCTTCTTTAATTAGCGAATTAAAGAAAATCGGACATGTTTTGAACCCCACAAAGCGCTTTTTAAACTTTTCGGCCCTTGTGGGAGTTGCAGGGGCTTCTTTTATTATTTTCGATGCTTCGATGTTTTCTGATTTTCGTTGACTAACACTGGCGGCGTATGTTAATTTTTGAACAGGCACGTGTTCTCGAAGTTCTTTTGTTTTTCGATTCTTGCTACGATCAGTTAATTCCTGAAACTTGTTTTGATGTACAAAGTGTCGATTATGGTACTCTCTAGCCCGTTTTCATTTTTAATTAAAAAACGCGTTTCTGTATTGTTGGCTGAGTTCCATGTTTAGCTTCAAATCCGATTTAAAATGTCTCAGATGGTTCGTTAATGTTCGAAACTCATTTTGTGGACATTTCGTAATCTCCCGTACTTTCTGTTGCATGTCCAATAATTTTTGATCCAGTCTTCGTTTACTGCTGTCTTTAAACAGCATGTATAATGATCTTCTAAACATCTGGATGTCATTTGGTGCCAAATCTAAAATGAAACAACTTCTGAAGTAAACATGCAAAAGGGCCAAAAAATACCTATGAAATATAAACTGACTTTAAAAAGAATGGTGGCAAGATGAGTGACATATTTCTATTTGGATACGAAACTACAATGTATAGTTAACTACAAAAAAAAAAAAAAAAAAAAAATGTTTGTCCGATCATGTTTTTGGAACGATTACAAAAACAACTTTTTTCTAAACAATTTAGTCAAAAATATTAATATTTTAATATAAGTCATTTTCATTTCAAAAATAAACTAATCATCAAGAAAAACAAACATATTTTGATATCACAATTAACTACATACCCTTCGGTATCCATTGAAAAACTTTCCAAAAATCATTACAAACTACTGAAAACACAAACTGTAAAGTTGCTGCAATGGAGGGCGTATCGAACTCAAAGACGCGTGCGCATTCAACATCGACGAGATTCCGACTACCTGCGCCTCTATCGGGCGGTTTCAGGCCTTATTTGGAACCAATTTATTCTTGCTCGATTAGTGAGGTGTGCAAACAATGCAAATTGAGTGTCTATTATTAATTTTTTTTTTTTTTTTTTTTTTACTTTTGACCGTATTTTGAGGTAAATACTCCTGGTGTGACACGGCGAGAGTCTGTGTATTTATGAAGTCACACTTTGTATCACAGTCACAAATAACTCAATTGGCATTGTTTTCCAAATCAAAATGATTCTATATATTTCTTATAAGAGATAAACTATTTTCACACAAATTATTCATTATTGTAAAACATTACAAAACTTTAATAATTTCACTCTTACATCTCCTTGGCAATATTTCGTTAATATTGCTTTTATTTCTTCTTTTTTAAAAATATTTAGTCCTAATCATAAATTAAAGCTGCCAATCATAAAAACTGTCTTCTTATCTGTTCAATCATAAAAATGTCTTCTTCCATACCTTGTCTTCTATATGCTGTCCGTAACCTTCCATAAATCTTGAAATATCGTCCAGTCTTCGTTTACTGCTATCTTTAAAAAACATGTATAATGATCTTCTAAACATCTGGATGTCATTTGGTGCCAAACCTAAAATGAAACAACTTCTGAAGTAAACTTGCAAAATGGCCAAAAAATACCTATGAAATATAAACTGTCTGTAAAAAGAATGGTGGCAAGATGACTGACATATTTCTACTTGGATAGCAAACTACAATGTATAGTTAACTATAAAAAAAAAAAAAAAAAAGTTTGCCCGATCATGTTTTTGGAACTATTATAAAAATACCTTTTTTCTAAACAATTTAGTCAAAAATATTAATATTTTAGTATAAGTCATTTTCATTTCAAAAATAAACTAATCATCAAGAAAAACAAACATATTTTGATATCACAATTAAGTAAATACCCTGAGCTTCGGCATCCATTGAAAAACTTTCCAAAAATCACTATAAACTACTGAAAACACAAACTGTAAAGTTGTTGAAATGGATGGCGTATCGAATTCAAAGACGCGTGCACATTCAACATCGACTAGATTCTAAGCGCCTCTAGGGGGCTGTTTCAGGCCTTATTTGGAACCGATTTATTCTAGCTCGAATAGATACGTGTGCAAACAATGCAAATTGAGGGTCTATAACTAATTTTTTTTTTCGACTTTTGTCCGTATTTTGAGGTTCCACGGCGAGAGTGTGCATAGTCGTGAAGTCACACTTTCAATCACAGTCACAGTTAACTCAATTGGCATTGTTTTCGAAATCAAAATGATTCTATATATTTCTTATAAGAGATAAACTATTTTTGCTTTTTAATTTTTTTTACACAAATTATTCATTGTTGTCTTTATAATATTAAGATTAAAGGAAATAAGTTCGTTTCTCTTCTATAGATATCATGTTTTCTCAAATATATTCATTTCATCATACTGCCGCTACTTGTCTTCACTGTTTCAGGAAATCACAGTCAGTTCCGTTGTAACTGTTAGTAACTGGGATTTTCTGATATCAGTGAAGAAAAAAAATCACAATCCGTGAAATATCCCTCGTCACTAAAGTTGAAAATAAAACAAAATATATCTTAAAGAATTATTCAAAATGTTTTTATTGACTTTAAAATGAGATTTCGTTATTACCATAACAGTAATATGTGCATAACATCAACAATAAAATATTATATGTTTACCATTGATTTTTTTATTTTTTTTTATGAGTTCTCCAAATTTTAATAGTAATATTTTATCTAATAATGGTAACTAGTTACGACCCGTGAAATATTCACAGAAGTAAAACAAATTCCCTATTTTTGAAAAACACAAGATTGAAAAAGATGTTCTAAGCTAATTTTTTTAGAAACCATGACTTCCAAGACAGCCCACATGTAATTTGAATGACTAAGCCAAAAGTTGTTAAAATGAAAATAAAAAAAATAAAAAATTGATTTACCAGTTTTACCAATAACAATAACAATAACGAATGTCCAACAGCCAATACCAATAATCCTGTCTGGACAACAATAAGGGCACATGCCATCATTACTATCTCCTACTTGTTGATTATTGAGAGAGCGGCGACACAGCCGAAATTATGTAAAAACCGAGGTTTTACAAACTCTCTGATAAATTTTGATGCATGAACTTCATGCATTTCAGTGTAAACTTCATTTTTCCCATTTATGTGGGAAAGAAAATCTCAATACGCTGATAATAATTGTGTAATCGCGATTCGTTGTTGTGAAGTAGAGAAAATAGTAGAGACGCCATCTTTAGACTTGGGCGTGACGTCATTGCTGACGTGTTCCAACGCTGCACTGTGATTGGTTATTTCAAATTACAAACATACAAATTTACAAATAAGTCTGTACAACTTTCGCCTATTAAAAGGATGATAGTCTAGTAATAATAATAATATTGAATAATGAGAGAAATATTTTTTTTATCGAATATGAATAAGATTCAAAAACTCAATTATTATCTCGAATAATAACATACAAAATTGAATATTTAGAAATGATTCTTGTAAAATATTAAAATAACTGCTAAATTCAGTATTTACTTTGAAAATATCAGTTACCTTTTCTTTATTTTTTACAAGAAATTTTATTGCAGTGTTTCGATTTATCCCCAGCTTTCTCAAATCTGTTTTTTTCTTTTACCACAGTTCGTCTGAGGCATTAATGACTTTGCAGTTCTACTGTACTGACAGCACCTCCTACATTGAAGGTGCTGGTACTGATATCGACGGCGAGAGAGAGAGAGAGAGAGATAGAGAGAGAGAGAGAGAGCGTGTTGTCGTGAAATCACACTTTCATTCGCAGTCACAGTTAACTCAATTGGCATTGTTTTCCCAATCAAAATGATTCTATATATTTCTTACAAGAGATGAATTACATTTAGTTTTTAGTTTTTTTCACAAAAATAATTGTTATCTTTAAAATATAAATATTAAAGGAAATAAGTTTTCTTCTCTTCTATAGATATCATGTTTTCTCAAATATATTCGTTTTATCATAATTTCGCTAGATGTCTTCACTGTTTCGAGGAAAATCGGTAGCTACTGCATTTGTACTGTTCGTCCATCAATCTGTGTCTACGCACTCCTAACAACTTCTGATCGAAGGGCGGGATCGACAAACGGATTTCACCATCGTGTTGAGAGGCCCAAACAATGTAGGAATAGTATTTTTATGGGCCAACCCCCCCCCCCAGTAATTGAACAGTAATTAAAAATACTAATAATAATAATAATAACAATAATCATAATACAGGTTAATGATATACATTAACCTTGGGAATACAATAAAATTAAAATCTGATAAATGCCACACTTTCAACGGAGACTCACGTGATCGTTCTTGTCTTGATCACATCGTCTGTCCAGTTAAATCTATAGCGACGCTCAGTAGCTCACTCAGCGTCCTCAACACACGTGGTGGATTAAGAGGGGGGGGGGGCTACAGCCGGGGCCTCAAAGTATGTAATTAATATATATATATATATATAGGTAGATATATGGGGGGTGATGTTGTTCGGCTGCTTGTGGTGCCCCCTACGTAATCTAAACGATCAACATTTGGTTCGCCTCAAAACGAGTTGATCAGAATGACATCCATGATTCCAATGAATCTTACAGAAAATAGCCCTTCTCAGGGCTTCGACAATAGCCTGCGCATTATTTTTTGGAATGCGGGAGGCCTTAATAATGTAAAATTTTTACAATTTATACGAAACGTCTACCATGCTGACGTGGATATTTATTTTATAGTTGAAGCAGGAGTAGCTACAGAAACTCCTGATTTTTTCCAGATGAGTGGCTTTGCTGTCACTGTTTTAAAACGATCCCGATAAATTGCCTCTGGCATATATATTGGCATTAGAAATGGCTTTATTGCAAAATTCAAGATCATTCATGAGATGGGCGACGACGATAAACTTGAAGCTGTTACGGTTGAAACGTGGAAAAATGAACAATATTTTAATATCGTCAGCCTTTATAATCCTCCAGGAAACTTACCATCTTTCGAAGAAATAGAGAGAATTATTCAACCTAATAGCATAATTGTGGGTGATTTTAACAGCCGCCCCCGAGATGGGGCTATTGATATTTGTCATCTACTGGAAGACTCACCCAACAATTGATAGATAAGTCCTAGACACCCCACCAACTTTCTTGTCTTTTACCGGCCAATTATCAAGACCGGATGTTGTCCTCTCTCATCCACATATTGTAGACAAAACAAATGTGAAATAACTGGAAGACGTTGGAGGTTGTGGTCATAGAGCTATCCTTATAACAATACAAACAAATAAAAGAGAATATACAAATATTCGAGCCCCACGGTGGAATTTCAAAAAAGGAGATTGGATTAAATACCAAAAGCTCACAGACAAAAGTCTTGGCAACTTAATACTCTCAGATATACCGGAAAAAGCCATTAGTCAAATGAATCAACAAATTATCAAATGCGCTCAAAATCTATACCCAGGGGACAAGTAAAAAAATTTAGACCCTTTTGGAATCCTTTACTAAATTCTTTAAAGCAAAGACGCGAAAAATCGCTGAAAGAACAAAGCTGCAACAAGATTTAAGACGCCTTAAAAACATCAAGCTGAACTACATCGTAAAGTAAAAAATTCCAAAAGTTTAGCTTTAAAAACTTTATTGCTAAGCTTGATTACCAGAAAGATGGCATTAAAGCCCATCGATATATATCACGACTTAATAACCATGCCCCACAAAACATACAACAGCCAATACAGTACTTAACTATAACCTGCACTAATCCGACCGAAGCTGCAAACGCACTATGCAAACATTATGCAAAAATTAGTCGTAAGAGTGGAGATAAAATAGTTGCCAAGACTCAAAACATCTATCCCGTCCTGTTTAGAAAAGAAAACATATGAGCTCTTCATATCACCCTTTACAAGTGCGGAACTAGAAAGGGCTCTTGCACAAACCAAGGTAAAGAAAGCTGCAGGAATTGATGAAATTTATCCTGAATTCCTTGTCAACCTAGGGGTTGAAGCAAAGAAAACTTTTTTGGCCGTAGTGAACTTAACTTGGCAAAAGTATGTACCACAACAATGGAGAAGAGCTGAAATTACACCTATTTTAAAAAAAGATAAACCTCCCGATCAACCTGAAAGCTACAGGCCAATTTCCTTAACCAGCGCCTGCTGTAAAGTGGCGGAAAAGATGGTGGTCCACCGACTTAACCAGTTCATCGAATTTAGAGGCATACTAGATGATGCGCAAGCCGGATTTTGGAAATATCGTAGCACCATGGATCATGTGATAAATTTTACCCAACATGTTATGGATGGATATCATAGAAAGATATTTACTCTGGCAGTCTTTATAGATTTAAAGGCTGCCTATGATACTGTGTGGAGACCAATGCTCTTGCATAAATTAGCAATACAAGGCATTTCGGGAAATCTTTTTAAGTGGATCAAATCATCGCTAACACAAAGATTGATCCGAATACGATATCTTAATCATAAGTCCAAGTTCCGCATTCAAAAACAAGGCCTAGCACAAGGAGCAGTGCTTAGCTGCACGCTGTATAATATGATGATAAACGATGTGCTTCATGCCGTTAGAGAAGTGCCAGGTATTAAAGCATTAGTATATGCGGATGATTTACTAATATGGGCAACGAGTGGAAGTATCTTGTCGTTAGAAACAACTTTAAATGAATCATTAAAAAAATTGAAAATTTTGGGCAACACAAAATTCGATGACAGTAAACCCCCTAAAAACCACGTTCCCATTTTTCATGCTTTCCACTAAAATACCCCATATCTCATTATTTTATAAAAATGAACTACTGAAAGAAAATAACCTTTCCGAATATCTAGGCGTTATGCTCGATCGACGTGTTAACATGGAATTCTCATGTCAAACTACGTGCGGAAAAAGCTACTAAAAGAACAAATATCTTAAAACGATTGATGGCCTCCACATGGGGAGCCAGACAAGATGTCTTATTAACCACTTATAAGACATACATTAGACCTGTTCTAGATTGTGGGAGTGAAGTAACTATTACGAGTAACCCTACTACTCATAATAAATTGGATATTGTACAGAATACAGCTTTAAGAATTATAATAGGAGCACCAAAATCCACACCCATTGCTGCAATGGAAGCACAAACGATGATAAGCCCAATGCAAAGTCGCCAAGAAAAAATAGCCCTTCGGTTTTGGCAGAGGCACAGAAGAGTATACAACAATCAATGGAAAAATTGTAGACCAGCTACAATCAGATTAAAAACACAAATTATCCCAAATACTTTATATGAAAGAATTGCTCAAAAGTATGGAATAGCTTTGTGAGAAGCAACGCCGCTAACAAACTATAATGAGCTTTTCCACAATTTACCAACTGCTATATAACCTAAAGAACCACAGCAAACCTAAATATACATCTTTGGACATCGAACTTAAACAAGCAGCCCTACAGACAATTGATGAAGACTACCCACTACAAGAATGGCTACATATTTATACAGATGGCTCATCACTACCTGAAACAAGAGCAACAGGTGCTGTCTACTATAGTCACCTTTTCGAAGGATATCTAGCTGTAGGAGCACCTCAAAGTAACTACGATGGAGAAATAGCAGCTGTGTAAGCAGCAGCAGCTGAATTAAGTAAAATTAATCCTACTTCCAAAGCAGTATTCTTCGTCGATTCACAAGCGGCTATACAAAATTTATCACGCAATACGGAAACCGACTGCGGAAGAATTAGTGGAAACTAGACAAGCCCTGGAACATCTGGCAAATAAAGGATGGCAGATAACGCACCAATGGATTCCCAGTCATATCAACATATTTGGAAATGAAAGAGCAGATACTATGGCAAAAAAAGGCACAACCATCCTGCCTGCCTTCGATGCAAAGCTTAAAAGTCTATATTAACGCAGCTATTGATCAAGCCTGTAAACAACGTCTTAGAGAACTGTCTACAGAAGAAAATGGCAAAGCCTTAACACAAACGGACCCATTGACCACAGACTTCCACGAGCCGATGGTGTTGCTACTTTTAGAATGAAGACCGGCCACGATTATCTCGCCGCCCATCTGCACCGTATTGGTGTCCTCCCCTCTCCGGAATGTCCCTTCTGTGGACATAATGTTATGAATGCGGAACATCTTAGAGAATTTATTTCTCTTAAACACTCCATAGATATTCATACACACACTGATGTTCAACTTTACTGGTCAGCGCGTCGCCAAATGCCTCAACAGCCAAGGGTGGGCGTTGGCTAGAAGTAGTATATATATATAGTATATATACCTTATATACATATATATATACAAGGTGACATCGATATAAGGTCACCCCTTGGGACCTCGCGAAAGTAACCTTATAAGCGGGATGACCTTATAACCGTTTCATACGCATCAACTTATATAATTGGCCAAGTTCGTCTGTCTGTCTGTCTATCTGTCTGTCCGTAACTCGATATAATTAAGCTATTAAGATAGATCCAAGGTTCTCAATGGTACCCTTGAATCAAGGGTACTCAAATTGGATAAAATATTAGTTCATTTTGTCATTCCATGTTGTTTCCATGAAATTTTACCTGAAATTCTACAAAACATACATTCAAAACCAAATAATTTTGTTACCACTGCACCGATTTTAATGAAATCTGGCATACTTACTCAGTTTTTTACGCTGATTTTGAAACTCAAAACCATTTTTGCCGTAGAAGCTTCGTTCACAAGTTAGCGGAGTATTTAGATTATACAAAGGTGAGTTTTAAATGCCTTTCGGCATTATGAGTCAAAAATAATAATTATTCTTTAGATAAATTAAACTTTAGATATGGTTGGTATTTCGTTTTTCTTTTTGGGTGGAAAATGATCCTTTAGATTCAACTCTCAGAACTTATATTACAGGTGTACAGGTAAGAAGTACACCTAAATAGGTTTGATAAACATTAAAAAAAAAAAATTTCAAATCAAATCATCAATCGAATTAAATACATATATATGTTACAGACAGACCAACTTAGCCGATTTATATGTAAATCGGCTAAGTTAGTCTGTCTGTCTGTAACTCGATATAATTAAGCTATTAAGTGACCTTATATGCGATTACGGTATTTAAAACCTGACCATATATCCGGTAATCCATATCTACGAATTCCTATTCAATGAGCCGGGATTTTAGAAAAGTGACCTTATATGCGGGTTGACATTATATCGAGGTCCGACTGTATATATATACATATATGATAGCTGTACCCGGCATGCGTTGCAATGCCACTCAAACAAAGAAAGAGCCCGGTGTCTGATTGGTTAATTTGGTTCTTATGTCGCCTTCCAACCGCCAAAATGTGGTATCCCTGCCCCCATAGGGGAGCGGATTTACAGTTTTTTCATTATCTAGCAACGATGTTAAGTTTTATTACCGTACCCCGAGAAAGAGCCCTAAATATAAGGGCCCAGTGTCATTCGAGAGTGGGACAATTAGGTAGCCGCGTCGCATTCCACCCAAGCAAGTGTGGTATCCCTCTCCTAAATAAGACAGCGAATTTTTCTTTTTTTGCTGTAGATTTGGGGTCCCGAGAAGGGATCCTAAATACTGTATAAGGGCCCAGTGTTGGTCGGGACACTTAGGTTTTTATGTCGCCGTCCACCCACCCAAGTGTGGTATTCCTCCCTCCATTTTTCAATTTTGAAAGCAAAATTTTCACTTTCTGCAGTATACTTGGGGGCCCGAGAAGCGACCTTAAATATAAAGGCCGAGCGTACTAGTAATTCAGAAACTTTCGCGCACAACAACTCACCAAAGTTTCATGGCAATCTGATGAATGATATAGGACGCATAGGGACAAAGAAACGTCTATTTTTATACAGTAAGATATATCATATATATATTTGCTCGATTGCATTTAGTGCAATGGAGTGACACATTTAGTCCATCGTATATAATCATTGCTTTTGATACGTGTGTCAAATATGCCGCTTAAAAAGGGCAATTATTACTTTTAAAGGATATAAAGAACTAAGTCCTTGACCTTTTTACTTCTTTCTTTAGAATTTAAGCATTAATATTTTTATCATTGTTATTATTATTTGCTCATCAAATCGAAAATACGCTTCAAAGTGAAAATATAAGTGTCTCATGATCACGAACTCTACTGGTAATCGAACGAACCTTTTCGAAGTTATAACTGTTGAAAATTTGTCATTGATCTTCAATGTCACAACAGCGACTGAACTTTCTTGGCTTTTTGACCACTGAATACTATGTCTTTCAATGACACAACAACGACTGAACCCTCT
>JAFIDM010042999.1:991-11175 GCA_023159025.1 Thereuonema tuberculata
TTGAAATGTTAAAATGTTGTTGTAATAATATGGAAGTTTGAAATGTTGAAATGTTGTTAACAATGTTGTAATAATATGGAAGTTTGAAATGTTTGAAATGGTGTTAACAGTTTATAAGTTGTATATATTGTTACCAAATTCTTTATTGTATTTTACGAAGAGTTTTTCCATGTATATTAAGCCTGATGAAGCAGTTAAAAGCAATAAACTGCGAAATATAGCGTAGATAGAAAGAGGATGTGTTTTGTATCATTATTAATAATTAATTGCATATTATGTTTGAATATTAGAGCATCAATTGTAGTTAATACAGGATTTAATAACTTCAACGGCTTCGGTGTGAAATCATCCAAAACACATCTCTGAAGAGAATTCTCACGCTCCTCCCATTTTCCCAGTTACAAGACTAAACTTTGATGTTTGGTGATTAACTTAAAAGTAAATATTCCATAAAGCTCTCTAATCCTCTTCCTCGTATACATAATTAATAAGCCCACACTCACCTCCTCATCTGGAAATAAATAAATAGGAAATCTATAAAGACAAGATGAATTTTCGGAAGTTATTCGCTAATTCCTTTTACAAGCCTAATTACTTAAAACTGTGGAAAACAAAGGACAAGCACGAATACAAAAACAAAGTAAAGGAACAAATACACCACATAGTAATAATAATGATTGAAATAATCAATACAAAGTCAATTCATCAAAAGAAAACATAATTATAACAATGGGTGAGACCAAATTGTATACAAAATAACATCCTGGTACAGATGTTTCACGGTAATAGCCAGGAGCAGTCATCAGTACACAGCCAAGTCTCAATACAAGGGGACTATAAAACGTCGGAACAAATGTGGAACCCGCAAAAGTTAAAACAAACAATAAAAACTCGCCGAAAGGACAAATAGCGAGTGCGCTTTCTTATTTTTATGCACTAGAAGAATTCATAGAGGCGGCGTGTAGCGGCACATGAATTTTCAAGCCATTTGTCCTTTCGGCGAGTTTTTATTGTTTCTTTTAACTTCTGCGGGTTCCACATTTGTTCCGACGTTTTAGAAAACATATTTGTTTGAACAATTCTGATATTCTCAGAAAATAGACATTTTGAAAGAATCCTGCAGAACACCTAGACTGGAGGCACGTATTAAAGTACACAAAGATAACTATCCAATGAGGTCAGTGATTAACCCTTATGGCAGCCCCTTACACGGGCTTCCCAAATTCATGAATAAGATTGTTTCCAGATTTAAACTTCCCAGAGAAGATATAATTATATTAGAAATTCTAATGAATTAGTCAATAAACTATAACATTTATACAACAATAAGAGAAAGTTTCATTTGTTTTCCTTAGATGTCGAGAGTATGTTTACAAACATCCCTGTGGATGACACATTGTTAATTTTAGAGAAAATGGCTTTTGCAAACAACAACATATAGCAGTTTACAAATTAAACAATATTGAATTTTTTGGATATATTTAGGTTGATAACCGATAACACATATTTCGTTCATAAATGCAAATTTTTTAGAAAACTTACAGTTTTCCGATGGCTTCCCCTATAATTACAATAAGTTTAATATAAAACGGGTCAATGAACATAAGTCCAATAGGATTATGATACCATATTCAAACAGTAATAGTATGGAGTTGAAAAGAATTTATAAAAAATATAGTATTGAATTGGGTTTTTCTTATAACAACAAATTGAAGAATATATTATTTGAAAAAATTTAATCAGATTGTTAAGGAAAATCAAATGGGTTTAGTGTATAGAATAAATTGTGGTTCTTGCTCCAATTTTTTTATTGGAGAGACAAAAAGGACAATCCATGAACGTGTTCGAGAACACGTGGGTTACGTAAAAAACAAAAGAACTGACATTTCAGAAGTAGTAGAACATTCGATAAAGTTTGGCCACTGGATTAGCTCAGTAGTGGATGTTCTGCACACAGAAAAGGAATCCAAAGTTCGAAAAATTGTTGAAAATATTATCATTCGATACAGTAGAGGGAGAAATATTAACCATAGTGATGGAGCAAAATTAGATAGTAGATTTATTTCATTAATTAAGAATTTATCATATTTTGATTTTTCAGACAATTATGCTTCTTTAGATGAATTGGCTTTGTGTTGATATTGTGTTCATTATAATTATTACTATGTGATATATCTGTTCCTTTACTTTGTTTTTATATTAATGCTTATCCTTTGTTATCCCCAATTTTATGTAATTAAGCTTTTAATATTAGATAATATATTTACATGATTAATTGAAAATTTATCAAATTTTTGATTGTTCAAACAATTATGTTCTCTTTTGATGAATTGACTTTGTATTGATTATTTCAAACATTATTATTACTATGTCGTATATCTGTTCCTTTACTTTGTTTTTGTATTCATGCTTATCCTTTGTTTTCCACAGTTTTAAGGAATTAGCGAATAAATTCCGAAAATTCGTCCTGTCTTTATAGATTTTGTATTTATTTCCTTCGAGATGAGGAGGTAAGTGTGGGCTTATTAATTATGTATACAAGGAAGAGGATAGGTAAGGTTTAAAGAATATTTAAGTTATCCACTAGTTCCTGAGGCAAATTGGTCCACTCCTCCTTTAGAGCACTAATGAGATTCTGCTTGTTTTCTGGAGGGTATTCAGCAGTGCGTCTCTCCCATGCATCGATGGGGTTCAGGTCTGGGGCATACGACGATCAGTCGAGGTGATGAATTGCCTCAGTCTCCGTAAGTGACTGAACTGCTTTTGTACGATGATTGAGTGCGTTGTCATCCTTGAATAAAAAATCTTCGCCTACATCACCACGGAAAAATCGAAGACGAAGTAGAAAAACTTCATTACAATATAGTTCTTCAGTCATAATTTTTTTTCAGTACCTGCAGCTCAGATCATCCAGCAATTATGATGTCTCCCACCCCAGGATACGCACTGCCATATCTATCGCCTTCCTGACATTGTCGCGATAGTACGCAGTACCACTTCCACGCCATTTCGGTTGATGTCAACGATCTGAAAAAAACTTAAATGAATCTCATCTGGTAAGAGTACAGTGGCCCATTGAAGACTTGTCCAATTTCAAAGGAGTTGACACCTTTGCGAACTTGGGCTACGGTGAAAGACCCACGCAGACTTAAGCCTTCATTATAATTTATAATTCCCTTATAATTCTCGACACAATTTGTCGGGATATCTGCGTTCCTGTGGTGGAAAGGAGGCGATTCTTGAGCTGACTAGACGTGGTGTGGCGATTCCGATTTGCTGTAACAGCTAAAAATCTGTCTTCCTCCGTCGTCGTAGATAGAGGGCGATTTCCTCGCATTCGTCAGGAACACATTTCAATGGTTTCAAATGTTGCCCTGAGGCAGAGTATAACACTACGGCAGATTCCAAACATCATGACAACATCAATTACTCTGCAGCCTTCAAACTTTCCTGCAATACCTCTCCGAGTGAAATCATCTAGATGATGTCTTTGTGAAATATCGAAAATTTCACGTTCGTCACTTCTTTCCTTCACATCAAACGATCCTTTCTAGCACAATTCACCTACCATGCCAATTTTTGTTTTAACCATTTCAAGTGATACCACGTGATTTCTGTGCGCATGATTCACAGATTTGCATGTGCGCCATGTTTCTACTGCTCATCCACAGGTTTGCAAACTGCCACAAGCTGTTTCGTCTGATTTTGTGCTTGTAACCATTAGAACCAGTGGTCGTCCTTAGGGTTTTGAACGCCTATGTATATTAGAATGATTTGGAAGAGGTTAGATTATTAGTAATCCTAAAGATAAAGTTAAATATAACAAGGATTTAATTAATTAAATCAATTAATTAATTGAGCTGCTTAAAGAAAATAATTTAGAACTACTCAATGGAAATCGGACTTTTTTGGTAATCAGGGGTTGTATTTTATCAAACAATATATTCTCTATATTCGATTTCGAGATTTTATCAATCCAACTACATGTCATACTTTCAAAGACCGATTTGGAAGGTATTCTGATTCGTCCAAAATCGCTATCACGGTTTTTCTTCTCCACCTGTCCAAATCTAGCAACTCCCGAACGAAATAGGATCAACAAATGGATTTCACCATGATATTCAGAGGCCAAAATAACGTAGGAACGGGGTATTTTGAGGTACTAACATCCCCGCACCCACCAAGTTATAGATATTTGGCATTGTTGTCACTGTACCGTCCTAAAAATTCCCAAACGAAAGATCGGATTGATTCGTTTCGGATTGACAAACGGCCTTCATCAAGGCTTTCATATGCAGAAGCAACGTAAAAGGCAATGGGGGCCAAAGCTCCCCCCCTTCACGTTACCAAAGTTCTAATAGTAATAAATCCCATGGGTTTTTTCTCTACTTTTCCTGTAAAAATTAAAAGAAAAAGTCAACTTAGAAATCATAGGTAAACTGTGACCGACAATAAAGATTCGAAACAGAGAAAAAAAAAAACTAGTAAAATTATCTGTATTTTTTTTCCTAAATAATATGGAAAAGAATTTCAGAGCAAATGCTTGTACTGTAAAACCTCTCAATCGGCCTTCGGTAAATCGGCCCCTATCGTAATCCATCCTGGTCCTGAGTAAAATTTTTTTAATAACTAAATTCGTTTCCATATTTTGAGTCAACTTGACAGTTAGTTATGCATTTTAGGAGCAGAAGAGACATTGCATCATAGAAACGTTCGCAGCGAATGAAACAAATATCGATAACTTAATTTTTCTAAAGTAATGTGAGCTCAATAACCCCATTTATTGGTTGACATTTTAATTATTTTGTTTGGCTCCATTAAATTGTAATTTTTCATGTAAATTTGAAACATTTAAACGTACATTATAAACTAGACTTTTTTTTTATTTTACAGTATGTATATTGTTAAAATGTAGTTAACGCATTTGCATAATTATACTGTTTACAATAAATAAGACAACTGTAATTATAAAATACACTTCTTATTTGTATTGTTTTTATAAACATTTGACTGCAAAATTATGAAAATGGCGTTAAATTAATTCCACCTGCCATTATGTCTTCACAAAAATTGAGCTATTGAGTTATTTTAGGAACACTCGGTAGTCCAGCTTTTCTGTAATCCGGTCTACTGGGCGCCAAATTAGGCCGGATTTGATATGTTTTACTGTTGTTCCAAAACCTCATGTGAATCATCCATCTATGTTTAAAGATCAAAAAGAAACATTTTTAAAAGTAGGTTTTATACATGTTTAAAAAAGTGTTTAGAAAATTCTTAAAATGAAATTGGTACACCTCTATTAGCATATATCCATTATTGACAAAGCATTTGATAATATCAATTAAAAACTGTAGTATACAGAGGAAAAAAGTAGTTTACACATCTATTATAAGCATGGAAAGCATTTAGGAAAGTCCAAAATTATTATTGAGACCGAAAACAAAAGAATTAATAAAAAGGAATAAGACAAGAGTGTAATAATCAATCATAACAGTAGAGAAAACGTATAAGCAAGTATAAAAATGAAAGCTCAATGTTACTTCAAATCGAAATCTATTTACAGACGATTAGGTGATTATATGTTTGTAAAAATAGACTTCAAAGAACTGTCGACAAGCCAAATTCAGTTCCACGTATAACATAAAAATATCAATCAAAAAAACAAAAACATTCTTGGATGTTAACCAATAAGAACATAAAATTATTTTCAATTTGTCATTGGAAATCACAGAACAGGTTTCACATTTCCAGTATAACGTTACTTCCGAAAAACTCAAAGACAGTGAACAAAATCAACAACTTCCAAAGAACATGTGTCACAAGTTCTGAGAAAGGAAGAAAACAAGCAAACAAACTAAAGACATGGTAATGAAAGTATTATGAGGTGATGGCAGTATCAACATTGATCATAATGCTGGGCACAAGGAAAAAAGAATTAAACAAACACAAGTATCAGAAATGAAATGTCTCAGACATGTGAAAGGATGCATAAGAACAGATTGAATCAGAAATGATTACTTAAGAAAGGAACTAGATGTCGAGGCAAATACAAAGGAAATAAAATAATTCAAAATAAAATAGAACGAATAATGTCCTTAAATAGAATTCCTGAAGAGTTCATCAATATTTCAATGTTTAAAGTTTTGTCAGTTAATTTCTAAACATGTATATTCGTCTCGTTTTCCGTTTTCTAGCTCTTTTTGTGTCTCCTTATAGTTCAATTAATAGCGTCCAATAGACATCTTGAAGAACTTTTATGCTAACATTTCTTTAAAAAAAATTCCAGTTTCCGATGAAAATGACATGTTAGAACAAAACCATAAAACAAATTAATACCTATGAACTGCTTAATGTTTTTCTTGTATTTAGAAGTGAAGAATTTTGGCTGTGAGATTTAATATGAAATTTTAAAATGGGAAACAGGTCACTCTGCTTGTGAATTATCAACTTAAAGGCCATGCAAAGTGCCGCTTAATGGAAACTTAATCCATCCTACCAATTTAGTAATTTTTTACTTATTTATTTCTCTTATGACAAGTTTGTCAAACATTAAATTGTATCTAGGTAAACATATAACATTTAATTGTTGATGTTACTCACTTATTGCTAATATGATTATACCGAAATAATACTATAAAGTCCATAAAAACATTTTTGAATGGTTCTTTACGATATATTTTATTCTCTACAAAAAATAAATTTGCGTTAATAGCGACAAATAGATAATTTATATTTAATGATTTTATTTTATTTTTTCATTACAACAATTTTCGCAAAGCCAATGTTCTGATCACAACAGGGTTAGAAACACTCTGTTACTGCTCCGACTATTTCAGTTTTATGAGAAGCTGTTATCACTATAAAACTGAAACACAGTCTATCTCTTTATTTGTTTTGTATTATATAAAATTTAATCTTTGACACATTTGTCATGGAGAATTAAATAAGTAAAAAATTATTAAAAGAAATATCGAAAAAGGCGTTACGGTTTAGCGGCACTTTGCATGGCCTTTCAGTTGATATTTCACAACCACAATGACCTGTTTGGATATTTAAAATTTCACATTAAATCTTACAGCAAATATTGTTAACTTCTAAATACAAGAAAAACATTAAGGATTTCTTAGGTGTTTATTTATTTTATGGTTTTGTTCTAACGTGTCATTTTCATCGGAAAATGGAATTTTCTTTAAAGAAATGTTAGCATAAAAGTTCTTCAAGATGTCTATTGGACGCTTTTAATCGAACTATAAGGAGGCATAAAAAGAGGCAAAAAACGGTAAACGAAACGAATAGACATGTTTAGAAAGTAACTGACAAAACTTTAAACATTGTAATATTGCTGAATTCTTCAGGAATTCTATTTGAGGACATTATTCGTTCCATTTTATTTTGAATTGTTTTATTTTCTCTGTATTTTCTCGACATCTAGTTCCTTTCTTAAGTAATCATTTCTGATTCAATCTGTTCTTATGCATCCTTTCACATGTCTGAGACATTTCATTTCTGATGATTGTGTTTGTTTAACTCTTTGATCATAATGCTGGGCACAAGGAAAAATGTTGATACTGCCATTACCTCATAAAACTTACAATACCATGTCTTTAGTTTGTTTGCTGGTTTTTTTTCCTTTCTAAGAACTTGTGCCACATATTTTTTTATAAATCAAACACCAAGCCGACACACATGCTTATTTTAAATAGTATATTTAAAAAATAATTTCAAATATCCAACGACCAAGGTTTCAGTCACTATAGCGTGACTATTTTCAAATGAATTTGAATTACAATGCATCAATGTTTTATACAGAAAGAATCATTCAAAATACAGCGTCATATAACGTGATCAGTCTTGATTTACATATCTTCACAATCTTAAACCTCCTAGTGTTGGAAAATTGAACCTGCCTTGCGATCATCACATTGCCTCGTGCTGTTGTTGTGATGAGGCTTTTTTTTTTTTTTCCTCTCTCTTCCTTTCTCCTCCTTGGAACTATTGTGAAGGAACACACTGCTACCCTGGGCCGTGTATTGGTAAACAATGAAGATTCTACAAAGAAAAAACTTATTAAAAAATTATATAAAACAGGAAGTTTAAAAATAAAAATGAAAAATAAAAAATTAAAAAATTAAAAATTTTTTAACTCCTCATAATTAAAAACCATTTTTATGGTTTAAGATATTTTTTTTTTGGCATCTTCTTCTTGAAACCATATTCTGCCATTACGGTTAACTATTCATTGAAAGCACCATTAGTAGTTAAAATAAAAAAGGATTCCGCATTTTCTCATGAATCCTTTTTGCAAGGGCCCATTACAATGAGTCGCTGTATGTCCACTATATGCTTGGTGTTACTTGAATGAAGAAAAGTCAAATACTCTTTCTAACCCTTGCGGATTGCCCTTTCATGCTCCCAGACCCGCTCCACCATCGTTCGGCTGGTCTCCCCCACGTAAATACACGGTTCATCCAAACATTTGAGCCCATTAATAAGACCTTTCTTTTTGTCTCCTAGTACTGTAGCATTATTGTTATTATTTATTGGGACCCTCAAAAAATGTTTAATGGTATTATTAGCCGATGCTGTGAGCACCAATCCTGTTGGTTGAACAATACTGCTCAATTTTGGAAAAAGATCAGCATGACATTGTATAGAAACAAATGTCCTTTTCTTTATTTCAACGGAACTGTCCCCATCATTACAGTAGTATTTCAATATAGCCCTATTAAAATGTCTGTTAATAAACCATGTCGGGTATCCGTTCATAACTAGCATTATTTGCATCTATTTACAATAATTACATCTATTTCATTATCAAAAGCTTCCAAAGTACTGCATTTCACAAAGACCCTGCGTACAAACATAGAAACCAAGTTTATTTTAAAATTTAAAGGTAAGTATGACATGAAGTGAAGTAGAATCCCTGCCGCTGAAGGCTTTCTGTATACTGATGTAATGAAAAAAATTTTCTTTCTTCAGACTATACATCGAGGAACGCAATCTCCTCGTCCTTTTCAAACTCAATATAAAATTCGATTTTAGAACTGATTTGGGCAAATATGTCCCTGAACCCTAATATTATACTGTTTTCAGCATAGCAAAAGAAATCATCTACATACCTGTGATAGGCTGGAATATGTTCTTGTCCTAAGTGCAGTAAATTTAGAGCCGAATCACCAATGTAAAGCTTAACCCACTCAGCTCATAATCCACTCAGTCAGACCCATCATCAACTACCGGCTTACAGCAGTACAAGGTATTTCAGACATTTTATATTCCAAAATGAAAGGTTTAAAAATAACTTCGACTCATAGTGTCGCAAATAGATAGTCAACAATTTGTAAAGAGTATTGTAAATTGCAATACATATGATAATTATGAAATGTTCTCGTTGGATGTAAAACAACTATTTACATCAATAACCCGGGACTTGATTGATTTAGCTATGGAACATATTAAAACTAAATATCACAGGAACTTTATACAGCAGGATATTTTTGATAAGCTTATACCGCTCATTGAGGCAATGTTCTCCATGCAGTTTTTTGTATTTAACGGAAACATTTCTAAGCAAACACAGGGCTTATTTATGGGACTAGGAGCTTCAGCAGCCCTGACTGAGTGGGTTATGCTTTACATTGAGGATTCGGCATTGAGGATGATAATTGATATTATCAAATGCTTTGTCATTACAGATATATGCTAATAGAGTTGTACCAATTTCGTTTTAATAATTTGCTAAACACTTTTTTAAACATGTATGTAACCTACTTTTAAAAATGGTTCTTTTTCATCTTTAAACAGTAAAAATGGATGATTCACATGAGTTTTTGGAACAACATTAAAACATATCAAATCCGGCCTAATATGGCGCCTAGTAGGCCGGATTACAGAAAAGCCGGACTACCGAGAGTGTTCTTAAAAAAAAATCAATAGCTCAGTTTTTGTGAAGACATAATGCCAGCTGGAATTAATTTAACACCACTTTCATAATTTTGCAGTCAAATGTTTATAAAAACAATACAAATAAAAAGTGTATTTTATAATTACAGTTGTCTAATTTATTGTAAACAGTATAGTTACGCAAATGCGTTAACTACATTTTAACAATATACATACTGTAAAATAAAAAAAAAGTCTAGTTTATAATGTATGTTTTAATGTTTCAAATTTACATGAAAAAT
>JAFIDM010042999.1:11275-22545 GCA_023159025.1 Thereuonema tuberculata
CAAATTTACATGAAAAATTACACTTTAATGGAACCAAACAAAATAATTAAAATGTAAACCAATAAATGGTGTTATTCTGCTCACATTACTTTAAAAAAATTAAGTTATTGATGTTTGTTTCATTCGCTGCGAACGTTTCTATGATGCAATGTCTCTTCTCCTCCTAAAAAGCATAACTACCTGCCAAGTTGACTCAAAATATGGAAACGAATTTAGTTATTAAAAAAATAAATTCACTCAGGAAAAGGATGGATTACGATAAGGGCCGTTTTACCGAAGGCGGGGTTTGAGAGGTTTTACAGTACAAGCATTTGCTCTGAAATTCTTTTCCACATTTCTTAGGAAAAAAAATACAGATAATTTTACAAGATTTTTTTTCTATTTTCGAATCTTTTTTGTCGGTCTCAGTTGACCTATGATTTCTAAATTGATTTTCTCTTTTAATTTTTACAGGAAAAGTCGAGAAAAAAAACCCATATCATTTTATTACTATTAGAACTTTGTTAACGTGGAGGGGGGGAGCGTTGTCCTCTATTACCGTTTACGTTGCTTCGGCCTATGAAAGCCTTGATGAAGGCCGTTTGTCAATCCGATCTTTCATTTGGGAGTTTTTAGAAGGGTACAAGGACAACAATGCCAAATATCTCGAACTTGGTGGGTACGGGGTGTTGGTACCTCAAAATACCCCATTCCTACGTTCTTTTGGCCTCTGAATATCACGGTGAAATCCATTTGTTGATCCTACCTTTTCCGTTCGGGATTTGTTAGGTTTGGACAGGTCGAGAACAAAAACCGTGATAGCGATTTTGGACGAATCAGAATACTTCCCAAATCGATCTTTAAAAGTATGACATGTAGTTGGGAGACATCAACATCAACACAGAAGAAGGTAAAAGAATTTGCAAGAAATTAACAACGAACTAAGAAGAGTAACTGATAAGGCGAAGGAAGATTGGATGAAACAGAAATGTGAAGAAGTAGAGGATCTAGAGAGAAAAGGAAGATATGATTTAATGTACCGCGAAGTAAAATGTTTGGATTTCACAAATAAGAATAAGAAGTCGATGTGGTTGATAGAAGACGAAATCGGCGATGAAATAACCGACAAACAAGGAATTTTGAACAGATGGAAGAAGTATGTAGAAGAATTATATGAGACAGGGAATCGTCCAGATTACTTAGCTATAGAAGATGAAATAGCTGTATCAGAAGACGAAACAGGATGTTGTATTCTAAGGGAAGAAGTTGAGCTAGTGATTAGGGAAATGAAGAATGGGAAAGCAACAGGAGTTGATGGAATACACATTGAGTTAGTAAAATGCTTGGGTGAAGACAAGAAGCAAATACTATCATTATGCAATGAAATATATGAGAAAGGTGAATGGCCTGATGATTTCATGGAAACAGTATTGCTGCCAATACCGAAGAAAAATAATGCAAAGAAGTGCAATGAGTTCAGGACTATCAGCCTTATATCGCACTCAGCAAAGATTCTTCTGCGAATACTGAACAGACGTTTATATTCTAAGGTGGAAGAAGAGTTGGAAGAAGAGCAATTTGGTTTTAGGAAAGGAAAAGGTACGAGAGATGCAATTGGACTGCTGCGAACAATCGGCGAAAGATATCTAGAAAAAAATAAACACGTATATGCAGTATTTGTGGACCTGGAAAAGGCTTTTGACAGAGTGGATTGGAATAAACTTATGGAAATCTTGAAGAAAATTGGTGTGGATTGGAAAGAGAGAAGGCTAATAACTAATCTTTATATGAAACAACGAGTCAAAGTCAGAATAGGTGAAAAATTGTCAGAGGGAAGTGGAATAGGGAGAGGGGTGCGACAAGGATGCCCTCTATCACCTACGCTGTTCAACATCTACTTGGAGGAGATAGTGAAGAATTGTTTTCAGAACATGGGAGGGGTGATAGTAGGAGGAAGAAGAATAAAGTGCATAAGATTTGCTGATGATATGGCATTGTTAGCAGAAGAGGAGATAATACTAAGGGATATGCTACTGCAGCTGAATGACAGCTGTGAAAAATATGGAATGAAGATAAATGTAAATAAGACAAAGACTATGGTTATCGGAAGAAAGACAAAGAAGATAAACATAAGTATTCGGAATGAGACATTGGAACAAGTAAACAACTTTAAATACTTAGGGTGTACTATAAGTGATGATATGAGCTGTTGCCAAGAAGTCAAGAGGAGGATAGCAATAGCAAAGGAGGCATTTAATAGGAAAAGGAGCATCTTCTGCGGACCTCTGGAAAAAGAACTAAGGAAGAGACTAGTGAAGTGCTTTGTGTGGAGTGTGGCATTGTATGGGGCAGAAACATGGACATTACGACGCAGTGAAGAGAAACGACTAGAAGCATTTGAAATGTGGATATGGAGAAGAATGGAGCGTGTGAAATGGACAGACAAAATAAGAAATGAAGCTGTGCTAGAAAGAGTGGGTGAAGAAAGAATAATGCTGAAACTGATCAGGAAGAGAAAAAGAAACTGGTTGGGTCATTGGCTGAGAAGAAACTCCCTAATGAAGGATGCACTGGAAGGAATGGTGAACGGTAAAAAAGTTCGAGGCAGAAGAAGATTTAAGATGATCGACAACATTATAGTAAATGGATCTTATGTAGAGACGAAGAGGAAGGCAGAAAATAGGAAAGATTGGAGAATGCTGGGTTTGCAGTGAAGGACCTGCCCTTGGCAGAGAACTATGAATGAATGAATGTAGTTGGGATTGATAAAATCTCTAAATTAAATCCTATATGGAGAATATATTGTTTGAAAAAATACAACTGAACTCCTCTGATTACCAAAAGAAGTCCGATTTCCATTGAGTAGTTCTAAATTATTTTCTTTAAGCAGCTCAGTTAATTTTAAATCCTCGTTATTTTTAACTTTATCTTTAGGATTACTAATAATCTTACCTCTTCCAAATCATTCTAATATACACAGGTGTTCAAAACCCTAAGGACGACCACTAGTTCTAATGGTTACAAGCACAAAATCAGACGAAACAGCTTGTGGCAGTTTGCAAAGCTGTGGACGAGCAGTAGAAACATGGCGCACATGAAAATCTGTGAATCATGCGCAAGAAATCACGTGGTATCACTTGAAATGGTTAAAAGGAAAATTGCCATGGAAGGTGAATTGTGCTTGGAAAGATCGTTTGATGTGAAGGAAAGAACGTGAAATTTTCGATATTTCACAAAGACATCATCTAGATGATTTCACTCTGAGCAGTATTATAGGAAAGTTTGAAGGCCGCAGAGTAATTGATGTTGTCATGATGCTTGGAATCACCCATAGTGTTATACTCTGCCTCCCGGCAACACTTGAAACCATTGAAATGTGTTCCTGATAAATGCGAAGAAATCGCCCTCTATCTACGAAGATGGAGGAAGACAGATTTTTAGCTGTTACAGCAAATCGTAATCCTCCCACCATTTCTGATCAGCTTAAGAATCACCTCCATTCCACCACAGGAACATTCATATCCAGACAAATTGTGTCGAGAATTATATGCCTGAAGGCTTTAGTCTGTATGGTTCTATCACCGCAGCCCAAGTTCGCAAAGGTGTCGACTACATTGAAATTCGACAATTCAGCAATGGGCCACTGTACTCTTCCCAGATCACAGTCGTTTCAGTTTTTTTCAGATCGTCAGCTGATATGGCGTCAAAGTGGTACTGCGTACCATAGCGAGAATGTCACAAAAGGGATAGATATGGCGGTGCGAATCCTGGGGTGGGGAGGCATCATAATTGCTCGATGATCTCAGCTGCAGGTACTGAAAAAAAGATTATGTCTGAAGAACTATATAGTAATAAAGTTTTTCTACTTCGTCTTCGATTTTTCCGTGGTGATGTAGGCGAAGATTTTTTATTCACGGATGACTACGCACTCAATCATCGTATAAAAGCAGTTCAGTCACTTACGGAGACTGAGGTAATTAATCACCTCGACTGACCATCACACGCCCCAGACCTGAACCCCATCGAAAACGTCTTGGATGCAAGAGAGAGACGCATTGCTGAATACCCTCCAGAAAACAAGCAGAATCTCATTCGTGCTCTGAAGGAGGAGTGGGCCAATTTGCCTCAGGAACTAGTGGATAACTTAAATATTCTTTAAACCTCTCTAATCCTCTTCCTCGTATACATATTTAATAAGCCCACACTCACCTCCTCACCTCGAAAGAAATAAATACGAAATATATAAAGACAAGATGAATTTCCGAAATTTATTCGCTAATTCCTTTTACAAGCCTAATTACTTAAAACTATGGAAAAAAAAGGATAGGCACGAATACAAAAACAAAGTAAAGGAACAGATATATGACATAGTAATAATAATGATTGAAATAATCAATACAAAGGCAATTCATCAAAAGAAAACATAATTGTTTGAACAATCAAAAATTTGATAAATTTTGAATTAATCATGTAAATCTATTATCTAATTTTACAAGCTTTATTACTTCAAATTGAGGATAACTAAGGATAAGCATGAATATAAAAACAAAGTAAAGGAACAGATATATCACATAGTGATAATAATATTGAAAACAAATCAACACCAATCCAATTCATCAAAAGAAGCATAATTGTCTGAACAATCAAAATTTGATAAAATCTCAATTAACGAAATAAATCTACTATCTAATTTTGCTTCATCACTAAGGTTATTTTTTCTCCCTCTCGTGTATTGAATAATAATACTTTCAAAAATTTTTCGATTTTTGGATTCCTTTTCTTGTGCAAAACATTCGCTACTGAGCTAATCCGGTGGCCAAACTTTCTTGAATGTTCTGCTAATTCTGAAATGTCAGTTCTTTTGTTTCTTATGTAACCCGCGTGCTCTCGAACACGTTCATGGATTGTCCTTTATGTCTCTCCAATATAAAAATTGGGGCAAGAACAACAATTTATTCGATAAATTAAACTCATTTGATTTTCCTTAACAATCTGATTAAATTTTTCACATACTATATTCTTCAATTTGTTGTTATAAGAAAAACCCAGTTCAATACCATATTTTTTACAAATTCTTTTCAACTCCATACTATTACTGTTTGAATATGGTATCATGAGCCCATTGGACATATGTTCATTGACCTCTTTTATATTAAACTTATTGTAACTAGTCGGCTGCCCGTCGCTTCGCTCCGGAAGCCTCGCGTATGTAACGGAAAACAATTTGTTATTTATTAAAAAAAACACACACACAAATTACATCAAGTAAAATAAAACTAAAATTTTTTTAATTTTTTTTTTATTTTAATTTTTGATGAATATATTCTCTCAATTCACGACTGCTTTTAGAATCAGCGTGTGAATCATATATCTGTGATATATTTTTATTTTTTTATAGAGATTAGAATGTAATCCCTCTGGTCTAATGCCTAAGACGTCTAACTTCGGAGCAGAAGGTTGCATGTTGGATTCCAGTGGATAACTTGTAGAAATTATTTCTATTTTTGTAAATTACAATAATTGCACCAGACCGACAGAGAAATAAAAGATTTTCGTAATATAGATACAATTTTCAGTCGCTTTTGAGCTACAAATAGTGAGCTTTCAGTATTCTACTTAATAGAAATAGTGCTTCTTTCTTTCTTGAGTCTTTTTTTTTTATTTCCATTGATACTTTACAGTGGTTTTTGAGTTAGAAATAGTGATTGTTTTTGAGTAACAAATAGCAATTTTTCAGTATTCTACCTAATAGAAATAGTGATTATTTTTTTTTCTGTTCTTTTTTATCCAATTCCAATTGATACTTTTCAGTGGTTTTTGAGTTACAAATAGTGAAAATTATCTATATCTATTAGCTAGCCCATCAGATTGTTCGATGTAGATATTTGAAGAAGAGATTTCAGATGGACGTTAGTTGGTATAGATGATAAATGAAGATCATAGCTTGTATACGAAATTCTTCGCAACAAATTGATTGTGAGTATTCTTTAGAGTGAAGATAACCAAATTCTGTTGAATTGTGACTCAAAGACCTAAAGTTGTATGTGAGTTAAGACAACGTTTTCCAATTATATGGCAACTTTATTTAGAGTTTGTCCTTGAGCTTTATTGATAAATATCGCATAAGAAGGTCTGATCGGAAATTGTTTTCTTGTGAAAGTGAATGGAAGTAGATTACCGCATGGTTCCATAGACATCCTATGGATGAAAACAAAATCTCCTTTGTGAGTTCTGTTATAATTTCGGTTTCTCTGAGATCATTATCGAATGAACAGCATTTAAGTTGAGTTCCATTGCAGTATGCAAACTTGGGATTGATGTTTCGCAACAAAATTATTGGAGATCCAATCTTCAATGACAAACGATGTTGAGGAATTCCGCTGAGATTCAATGCGTTCAGACACTCGGGCATATAGAGATGTTCGTGTGGTGAATTATCAGAAGTGTCAATTTTATTCGCACTCGTATTGTATGCTCTGTAGTCTCTCCTTGTATTCTTAGACTTATCATTCGATTGATGTTATCGACACTCTCGTTCATCTCGTTTATCCAATTCCAATAGATACTTTTCAGTGGTTTTTAAGTTACAAATACTGATTTCTCAGTATTCTACCTAATGACGTACTGCTTCTTTCTTTTTTGACTTTCTTTTTAATTACAATTGTTACTTTTCAGTCAAAGTCAGTTCAGTTTTGACAGATAAGTCAAAAAAGCAATATGAAGAGAGTTGTAGTTCCCATGCCCTAATGGGTAAGGCTTCGGATCAGAAGGTTGCAGGTTCGATTCCTGTCGCGGATGTTTCATTGAAAAAATTCTATTTTTCATTCTCACAGAAAACTGTGCCGGACAGACACACAGACAGGCAGACAGAGAAATAAACGATTTTAGTAATATAGATTGTTACTTTTCAGTCAAAGTCAGTTCAGTTTTGACAGATAAGTCAAAAAAGCAATATGAAGAGAGTTGTAGTTCCCATGGCCTAATGGGTAAGACGTCTGACTTCGGATCAGAAGGTTGCAGGTTCGATTCCTGTCGCGGATGTTTCATTGAAAAAATTCTTTCTATTTTTCATTCTCACAGAAAACTGCGCCGGACAGAGATACAGACACAGAGACAGACAGAGAAATAAACGATTTTAGTAATATAGATTCCTTATTGAACTGTCAATAAAGGAATCACTGTAGCCGTTCTTTCTCAAAACATTTCACATATCAATTATGCTATTATCAAAGTCTTCCTGGGAATTCGTCAACACATCAATTCTTCTAATGTAATTTTCAATAATATTCCTTTTAATTTGTTTACTATGAGCCGAATTGAAATTTAGTTTATAACCACTTCTGAAATTATTCTTATAATGTTTCAACCGAAGGCCTATTACCAACTTTAGTTAACGTTATGTCTAAAAAATTTAGACATTTCCTTCTTAAAATTTAAGTCTTTATTCTGATTTAACTATTTGCAAAAACTATCGAATTGTCTAGCTGTGCGATACCAAATTATGAGAATGTCATCTGCGTATCTATAGTATTCAAAATCAAATCTGGGATTCTTTAATAATTTTTGTTCCAAACAATTCATAAAGATATTGCATAGGGTCCCCGGTGTAGGGGAACCCATGGGAAAACCTTTAACTTGTCTAAAAATTCGCCTTTATCAACGAAATATGTTAGGTTATCAACCTGATAATATTCATAAATTCAGTATTGTTTAATTTGTAAAATGCTACGTTGTTGTTTATAAAAGCCATTTTCTCTGAAATTAACAATGTCTAATCCACAAGGACGTTTGATTACATACTCTCGACATCTAAGAAAAACATATGAAATTTTCTCTTGTTGTTGTATAAATATCACAGTTTTATTGACTAATTCATTAGAATTCCTAATAATTATATCTTCTCTGGGAAGTTTAAATCTGGTAACAATCTTATTCATGAAAATGGCTATTCTCAGAAATAGACATATTGAAAGAATCTTGCAGAACACCTAGACCGGAGGGACGTATTAAAGTACACAAAGATAACTATCCAATGAGGACAGTGGTTAACGCATATGGCAGCCCCTTACACGGTCTTGCCAAATTCATGAATAAGATTGTTTCCAGATTTAAACTTCCCAGAGAAGATATAATTATATTAGGAATTATAATGAATTAGTCAATAAACTGTGACATTTTTACAACAACAAGAGAAAGTTTCATTTGTTTTCCTTAGATGTCGAGAGTATGTATACAAACGTCCCTGTGGATGAGACATTGTTAATTTTAGAGAAAATGGCTTTTGTAAACAACATATAGCATTTTGCACATTAAACAATATTGAATTTATGGATATAATCAGGTCGATAACCGTTAACACATATTTCGTTCTTAAAGGCAAGTTTTTTAGACAAGTTAAAGGTTTCCGATGGGTTCCCCTATATCGGGGACTCTATGCATCATCTTTATGAATTGTTTGGAACAAAAATTGTTAAATAATCCCAGATTTGATTTTGAATACTATAGATACGCAGATGACATTCTCTTAATTTGATATGACACAGCTAGACAATTCGATAGTTATTTACAAATTGTCAAATCTGAATAAAGACTTAAATTTTAAGAAGGAAATTTATGTCTAAATTTTTTAGACATAACGTTAACTAAAGTTGGTAATAGTCTTCGTTTGAAACATTATAAGAAGAATTTCAGAAGTGGTTATATATTAAATTTCAATTCGGGTCATAGTAAACAAATTAAAAGGAATATTATTGAAAATTACATTAGGAGAATTGATGTGTTGACGAATTCCCAGGAAGACTTTGATAATAGCATAATTGATATGAGAAATGTTTTGAGAAAGAACGGCTACAGTGATTCCTTTATTGACAGTTCATGAAGGAATTACAATAAGTTTAATATAAAAGAGGTCAATGAACATATGTCCAATAGGATCATGATACATTACTCAAATAGTAACAGTATGGAGTTGAAAAATTTGTAAAAAATATGGTATTAATTGAGTTTTTCTTATAACAACAAACTGAAGAATATAGTATGTGAAAAATTTAATCAGATTGTTAGGGAAAATCAAATGGGTTTATGTTAGAATAAATTGTGGTTTTTGCCCCAATTTTTATATTGGGAAGACAAAAAGGACAATCCATGAACGTGTTCGAAAAATTGTTAAAAGTATTATCATTCCATACACTAGATGGAGAAATATTCGATAGTAGATTTATTTCGTTATATGAGAATTTATCAAATTTTGATTGAATTATTCATGATGTTTATTTCCATATAATAGTGAATATAGATCATATAGACATGGAAACCAACAAAAAAAATATTTAAATAACCTGTTTCGGGATTATAAAATCTCCCATCATCAGATTACTACATAAAATAAAACTTCGGAACTTACCCGTCCGAGTAAAATATTTAACATCAAAAGAACATAAGAATTTAATAAGTAATAAGTATAACAATGCTAAAGTTACATCAGTAATAATCAGGGAATTAAAACAATGAAACAGAAAGTTATTTAATAATGACAACATTACATCTTATTTAATGCCATATTCAAGCGCATTAAGAATGGATACCTCATTATTGTAACAAGGGATGGATTTAGATTTAATAATGGATTTTGATTGTTCAGACAATTATGCTTCTTTTGATGAATTGGCTTTTTGTTGACTTATTTTCATTATAATTATTACTATGTGATATATCTGTTCCTTTGTTTTTATATTCATGATTATTTCTTTGTTATCCATAATTTTAATTAATTAAGCTCGTAACATTAGATATGATTAATTAATGATATTTAAAAAAGAAATAAATTTATATTTCAATGTTTCGATTTATCCTCAGCATTCTCCAGTCTGTTTTTTTTTCTTTATCACAGTTTGTCTTGGGTATTACTTACATTGCAGTGCTACTGTATTGATATCGACGGCGTGAGAGCATATGGTCGGAATAATTATAAGAGATGAACTATATTTGCTTTTTATTTAGTTTTTTCTCACATATTATTCGTTGTTGTCTTTAAAATAAAAATATTAAAGGAAATAAGTTCGCTTCTCTTCTATACAGAGTGTACGTGAAATGTGCTACCAAAACTTAAAGGTTGCATTCAATCATGCAAAACAACGAATAAATGTCATATAAATATGGGTCTGGAAAAGCTTATATTCCAAGATATAAACGATGCAACAATACAGAAATCTTGGCCGTACAGTCACTCAGTTTCTCAGAAAGTGCTCGAATTGTCCTCCATTGGCCGCAATGCACGCAACACAACGTCGTTCCATCGATTGCCGAGCACGGTCGAAGATGGCAGGTGCACGTCGAATTGTGTTGCACCATCCACGGTGCGTTCCTGCAGTGCGTGGGCGTTAGGAACCGGTGTTGTGACTACTAATGCTTTAAGATAACCCCATACGAAAAAGTCCAGAGGGTTTAAATCCAGTAATTACATGTCTTGATCCCTGAGGAGCAATTTAATGACTCTAAGATACGACGGAAAGACCAACACGTCTCTATCGTTTCATGGTTCATATCTTAGAAATAACGCATTTCCAAACCCATGTTCATATGACATTTACATGACAAGTTTGGCAGCACATTTCAGGACCACCAAATAGATATCATGTTTTCTGAAATATATTCGTTTCATCATACTGCCGCTAGTTGTCTTAACTGTTCCCTTGTAACTGTTAGTAACTGAATTTTCTGATATCTGTAAAAAAAAAATCACAGTCCATGAAATATCGCTCATCCGTAACATATATAATATAAATACATTAAGCATTTAGGCAATTTGTACAATTTTACGAATATTTTCTTGAAAAGAAATTCCGAATTTCACAATTGAAAAAAAAAAAAAATAGATAAATCCCAATATAACTAAATGACCTTATCGGGCTGTTATAATAGCATATGTTGAAAAGTCAATAATAAACAATCGTGAAAAGCTAAGAAAAGTTATATTTTATTAACTGAAGCTAGTATCACTGCTTCAATTTTCAGCGACCCATTTCGGAGCTATTGTGATAGCGACCAAATCTGTAGCTATTGCGTTTGTGCTGTCCGTCCTTGCATACCCCTCTCCCTAACATCTCCACGGATTAACCCCTCGCCCCCCCCCCTCATGTTCGAGATATTTGGCATTATTTTCATTGAATTCCCGGTATTAGCTTAAATGTTAGAAATGCAACTATATAATTTCAGTTGTCAGAAATTGCGTGATACTTCAGGTCTAGGACTTATGTAGTGAAGGTTCGATTCCGTATATATACTTTTTGTTT
>JAFIDM010043000.1:0-14037 GCA_023159025.1 Thereuonema tuberculata
GATGGCAGAGGAGGGTAAGCCCATGAAGAGACCTTTGAACTTTCGGTATGCCTTATTCTTGAAACAGAAAATTTGTAGCTTGAAGTAGTCAAAGAATAAAATAGTGTGTATCTGTGTATTTGTTTTTTTACATGTTTACATCTTGCTAAAAAGTGGCATTCTTTTGTATTTCTTCTTTTTATTTTTTATTTGTTATTTTTACCTCTTTTTCTCCTTTATGACTTATTGCGATCCCACCCACGCTCAAGCCATTACCACCTGCCCATATGAATTTAACCATTAACAGTTCATTTGCGTCACATAACCTGGCAGCTGATTGCGTTCTTCTTTGTTATTTGAATATTAGTTCCTTTTATCTAATGACGAGAGCCAGTTCTTGGGCTCCTCGAAACATGTCATACTATTTTCTATCTGTTCTTATCGGTCCCATATTACAGTTAACATAGGGAACCGTTCTTCCTTTGGTGTTGTCTATCTGGCACACTGTATGTCACACACTGTAGCGGCCAAAAGGTTAGAGATATTAGAATGAAACCTTCACCATTGTGTTCAGCATCCAAAAGTAGGTGACAAGGTAAAAAAAATCAGACCTGCAGGACCACTCCCTGACCCCCCAACTTAACGTTTTCCATAGCAGTGTTAGTAATAATGATAACAATTACCACAGTAATAATACTGATGCTTCAATACATAACAATACTAACAATTGCCAACATGACATCATTGTTAAAATTTACAAATGTATTGTTTCATAAATTCTTTAACATATCCAAATGATGCACTAAGCATTGTATACTAGGTTACAGCTTGCCTGTAAAACATAAAGGAACGGTCTTGCATTTATATGCTCTTGCAATTGTGCATATTATGGGACCGCTTTGCTTTTGACACTGTCTAAAAGCATTAATTACCTTGTTTTATTATTATTATGCTTAGTCCTGAGTGGTCTTTAATGTTATTTACGTAATGTTATTCACCTTGTTGTCTTTAATGTTATTCACGTAATGATTGACCTAGCTCTTCATCTCAATCATGAATCGTACGATTTGATTAGGTCAAACAAGGAAAGTAAAATATTTATGAGTTGGAATCTTTCAATTTATGATCAAAAAAACCGGCTAATTTTAGATTCTCATAACAAGTTTTTTGATTACTTAAAAAAAAAATTGTAAATTTAAAAGTTACTTTTTATTTTTAATCAGAGGAATGAACATTATTACAAATTAATTATTCTAAGTTCTTTTACAAGCGAAATTAAAAACAGATTTATTTGTTTGTCATCTCACTCATTTCAAATAATTTTTCTTAAATTGTTTTTAAAATTATGCCTCTTTTCGCTCCATTCTTGTTTAATTTCTTCTTTAGCAACATAAACATTGAACTTTCTTCTGAAGATGTCAAAAAAGAATTTTGCAATTGTTTTTTCTTTATAAATGCTGTATTTTAGAACTAACGAATGAATTTAGCATTAAGATATAAATAACGTTGTGTATTGAAATTTATCTGTATTTATATGAAGTTCCTGACGATCTTAGATTAGATGTGTGAGATGCGGATGGCAGAGAAGTCAATACGACGACCTTAGGTTTATTGTGCTATCCCAATCCAAAAGAAGAATAGACGGCGAAAATGATGACGAAAGAATGGTGAAAGAAGTGCGAGAGAAACAGGAGACTCCCGAGAAAACCTACCCAGAGCGGATCATTCACCATGAAACCCACATAAGAACTGAACCCAATATTCAAAAGAGAGAGGCTTCTCGATAGGACGACCTTAAAACCTATTTTCTTCAAAATGCTTTATTTTTCTGTAATTCTTTTAAAGCAACATAAGAAAAAGGGTGATGTTTAAAGAATTTATCTGATTTTTCCCTGTCGAATTCTTACTAAGTTCCTCAACTCTGTTACTAAGAATCAAGTAATGCCTATATTCTGTCTCCTAAACTAAGCTCATTTCCATTTATAAACAGCAGCAGAATTCTACTTCTCACTGCATTTAAATAAAATATACATTAGATCTTTCATTCACATTCATTTAAATGGTTTCAAGCAGATTATTTGTGTAGTTCAAAAGTTAGTAGGGTTTTAATAGAAGTACGATTTTTTCAGTCTCAGTTTCTCGCTGAAAGTTCTGATGACTTACATCAGATGACATCCCAATTGAAAAGAATGGCTAGTTCGGTGGAGCTGAGAATAAGTACAGATAAAACGAAGATCATGCTTATTAATGCTGGAAACGTTATTGCCAAAATCACAGTACAACAATATGAGTTGTAGATCGTTTTACATATCTTGGTGGTCAGATTTGAAAGAATGAAGATCTAGACACTGATATCAGTTGTAGGATTGGAAAGGCCGCTGCAGCCTTTCAAAAAGTGCGTTACACTTGGCTATCAATATCAATTAATATATCCATCAAAATACGGTTGTATTCATCAATAATTTTCCCTAATGGCAACATATGCATGTGAGTATGTCACTTAAGGTAAACGGATAAGGATAAGCTAAACGTCTTCCTTCAACGGTGTTTACGGAAAATTCTTAAGATCAACTACCATGATCGTATTACAGATGATGAGGTTTTGCAAAGAAGTGGCCTACATAGTTTACATAAAATTATTGCTGAAAGACGATTACGGTTATCTGAAGACGTCTTTTGTATGAACAATAATAGAATCCCCAAAACAACAATGATGCGGTTTTCACCAGATACACGTAGAGGAAGAAGACCACATAATACCTGGGATATATATGACGGACCTTGAATAAATGCATATTGGATGGGATGAAGACGAAGATCTGGCAGGTGATGGCTGGAAAAACCTTGTTGCCTGATATGCTATTTATCGTGGGTGGAACTAAGAGGAGAAGGCCCCGATCACGCAAATCGCGATTTCATTCTTACTTGGCAGGTACATCGAATGTGACCTGCCATTGCTCAATATATCGGTCATAAATGTAACTGATCAAGCGTAACAGCTAACCAAAGGTTTGAAATTAAACTTAAATATAAAACACGAACTACAATAAATATAAGAAAACCCATGACCCAGTGGTCTAAGGCTTGCCAACGTAATCCATTGGCTCCAGTTCGATTTCCGTTTTGTCTCAGTCACAGCGTTGTTGGAATTTTTTTTTGTATTGTAATTTTATTATTTGTATTCATTTTTAAATATTTAATAAATTTTAGTGTGTTTTTAATTTATTTTGGTGCTATAGTAAGTACGCACGGTATACGTATTTAAAAAAAAATTGATTATTCATTTTGGGCATGCTAGCTACAGTGTTCTATTTTTAGAAATACAATAAATACTCGCCACAAACCGAGTGTCATTTCATTTGCTATCGTGGAGCCACTGAATATTGTTCATGCATTTTTATCCAGTGTCCCAAATATACTCTCGAGATAATTCGAAATTAATAAGTAATTTAGAAAAACGAAAGCCCAATTGTTATTTGATTATTTCGAAAGTTTGTTAAAATATAATATGAATCTCACGGATGAAAATGAATCCCTTGAATTTTTCTAAAAAGCGAAATATTTTATTTGATCTACAATGTTTTCTAGCAATTGGAATCAATTACATTAAAGAGTGAGTAACTTTACTTCGAGAATTATCAGGAATCAACATCTTCAAGAGAATTTGAAATAAGATAACGGTTATGAACCTTAACCTTAGAACTTAACTTAATCCATTTCAGCCAGTTTGTAGTTGAAAATGACGAGAGCTGCTATCACATGGAGGAAAGGAAATAATATCTTGTAATTATTGTTCTATTGCAATTTATTCTAATCTATCTCAACAAAGTATTTGAAATTATTTAAATTCTTACTTTGTTCACTCGCAAGGTTACATATCGGATTTTACAAAGTTTAAATCTTTAAGTTTTGTTAAATCTTTTACTCTGACATTTAAGTTTCCATTTGAGCCAAACTTTTAATTACATACATACATACATACATATCCTTTCCCGTTCCACCAACTGTGGGTCTAGGAATTAACTAAGCCTCTCCACCTCTCCCTGTTCTTCCAAGCCTCTTCTCTACATATTCTTTCCCATGGGATGCCTCTCTCTTCCAGGCTGTGCTTCACATCATCCAGCCATCGCTTACGCGGTCTCCCTCTTGGTCTCTTCCCTCCTTCTTTTAACTCATGCCAAACCTTAGGAGTCCTACCATCTTCCATTCTTTTCACGTGCCCGAACCACCTCAGCCTTCCCTCTTCCACCTTTTTCCTCAAACTTTTTACCCCCAACTCCTCCCGGATATCCTCATTTCACATTCTATCTAATCGAGTCTTCCCTACTATACCTCTAAGAAACTTCATCTCCCCAGCTTGAAGTCTACTTCAGTCTCTAGCATTCATCACCCATGTCTCCGCTGCATAGGTGACTATAGGCACGTAATACATTTTATAGATTATTTCTTTTGCCTTCCTTGGGACTTTCTTATCCCATATCAGGTGTCTCACTCCCTGGTATAGCTTTCCCCCTTTCTCCAACCGTCTTGTGATTTCATGCTCCACTCTACCATCACTTGTTATTTCGGTCCCTAGGTAAGTAAAACTATAAACTTTTAATTATTAAAGGTAAATATATTTAACGACATTATAATAGAATTTAATGAATATAATGGATGTAATGGAATATATACAGTAGAACCTCATTATAACGGACTAATAGGGGCTGAAGGTTGTCCGTTTTAATGAAAGTCCGGTTTATAACAAATAATTCTTATAGGGGTGTAATGCAGCAGGGTGTACATCAATGAAAGTACAGTAGTTAGCTATAAAAAGTGTTTATTATATATCAAATAAAAAACAGCCTTCAACATAGTAGGTTGAATTGAAAAAGATGTGTACATATACACTGCATTAATTTTTAGAAGAAGGTCCTGGTTCATTTTAATTGCTTACATTCATTGCATTGGTTTGAAAAAATAATTATTTTCTGCTGGGTTTGTTTGCTGCTTATTTCTTCAGTTAATAACAGACGGAAATGCCATAAGTTTTCATAATACGCAAACATATTTTCATTTGCCGATTGTTCAACATATTGAATAACAAAATTTAAATGGTTTTTCACTTCACCTTAATTGTAGGCTGCCAATTTTTTTTAAAACTGTCCGTGATAAGCGACGTCCGTTATAATAGGGTCCGTTATAATGAGGTTCTACTGTATTTGAAAATTTTTCTTAAACCGGCAGTTTGCTCGAAAACCAAACTTGCTGAAAAATCTGAACAGGCTATGATTTAATTTGAAGCAAATTTTTAGAAGCACTCAATACCAGTGCGCCTAGCGGCGAGAAACTTTTTTTTTTTTGAAAAACTACGACAGAGAATAACTTCACGCTGGAATTTAACTATACTTTGTTCATGGCTTCCATTCAGCCACAATCTTTTCTTCTTCGGGGATTTTTTTTTCTTTTTCATCTTTACTGTGGAGTTAAAAATAAATAGCAAAACTAAAGCTGCAAGACCAACTTTTTCGTCACTTCACCGAACGGCATTTTCAATCGCGATATGAACGAGAGCAAGAGGAGACTTGCCACTGGAAGTTTATTCCTTCATGTAAAGCGATATCGATTCGGCGAGTTGCAAGTGGCAAGTTCTGCAGTTTTCTTTTGTCGAACAAGTAAAGCAGCCATTAGGAAATTAATTACTGTCTAATAATTCAAATAAGTGTTTCTGTAGAATGAGAGTTAAGGAAGAAAAATAATTTTGTTCTAAACATCAAGGAAAAGAAACAAAAAAACAATTTTAAAGGCCTTTTAAAGGACAACTATTTAGACGTTTAAATCTTCATCAGAAAATATTACAGTGATTTTAATTAACATGTGCAATAATTCAGTAATTTAAAAAAAATTTCATTTATCATTTTTTTTAACTAAATACAGTATATTCATCTGCGATCTAACAGAAGGATCTATGTCAACCAAGGATAAAGAAAAGTAATTTCTTAATTTAAAAAAATGAATAGGTTATTTCTTTTAATAAACAGAAAACAAAAACAAAACAAAACATAAAGTGTCTAACATTATTTGATTCTGTTTTTCTTTAATTCAAATAGTTTGATTGATTGGCTGTCTTTTTTCTGTTCCAATTTGTTAAACAAATTACTTTAATCTAATGTACCTTTGCTTAAATAGAGTTCGCTACCGGTGTTATGAGATTGTCTACAATAAATGTCACACTCTGGTCCTTCCTTACAAATAAATCGAGTCTCTTATTGAATTGGATCAGCCATTATTGTCCAAATGAGGATTGGCTCCTGCCAGTCAATGGTCAGCGACACAAGACAACATTATTTTAGCCACTTCGTTCTATTCTGATTTAATAAAGTTGCAATTGGAAATGATTTCTGTTATATTTCGAAACATAGGAAAATTGTTATTCCAAACAAACAGTCAGATTTATAACTCTTGCCTGTTTTATTTTATAAATAACCAGAGTAGTCCAAGAAATACAACAACCGATTACAAGCTGAAAACTATTTAAATATTAAGAAAGAAAGAAAGAAAGAGATTAATGTTTGATAAGATTAGTTTTTCTAACTGATTAGAAGGAAAATTAATTCCTATAAAACCTACAGATCAGGTAAGATTCTATTTACTACTACGTGTCATGCTTAACTTTTGAATTCTATTTTTAACTTTCAGATAATTTTTTAATTCCTGTTCTTGCATCGAAATATTTAACCAGATATTTTATTCGCTAGCTGTCAATGCTATAAACCTCGATTTCCATAACACAAATTGGTTTTATTTAATCCTATGTTTAGTTCCCTTTTCGAACCAACTCCTGTTCTGATCTGTTCTAATTTTTACAAAGTGCATTTCGTGATCCAAACTTCCTAACGGGTGCTTTTCATAGTTCACCCTATATCTGCATCCATCACAGTTTACTGTTCTTTTCTTCTTTTCATTGAGAACTTACTTGGGACCTAGCTTTCCATTCTCTTGCTTTTTTTGTCAAAAAAGTTAAACATTTTAATATGAATTATTCGCCAACAAAATACGTGAAAAATAATTAGTGTCGAACAATTTCACAAAATAACTATTTTGGATGCTGTAAGTTGTAAATGTAAAGTCACTTTAACGTTAAAGGATTAAATGAAAATAATGGATACAATCTTCGGATTTATTAAAGGAAATAAAAGTTCTAGTTTGCTCATTAACATAAAAATAATTTTTAAAGAGAATCAGATCGCATGAATAATCATTGGGAATCAACAAATAGGCTACTAGAAAGCGACCAATTCTTGTAAATTTTATTTTGAAAACGGGTCTAAGGATTTTTAATGAAATGAGGTGTGCTTATCGTTTTCGGGTGCGAGAAAGCGAGAAAGTCTTGACTACGTGTTGATCAGGGAGTAAATGATTGGCCAGGTCCCTGTCTAAGTGTTCTTATTTCATTTCCGTTTTATTTTATTCATAACTAGAGGAGTATCATAGCTTCGCTCCGGAACCCTTGCATATGTAACGTGAAAAAACGCTTTATTTATTTAGCAAATTATTATGGAGATCAGAGAATGCACGACTTCCCAGCCCTTTGTGGCCTTCTCCACACACCTATCACTTGATTCCTTCCCGCTTAACTCAGGTGTATTGCGGATTGGCGCCCCAGTGTCTTCCCCCCTCCCCCAATAAAAAAAGTTGATTTTTATCTTTTTACATTGTCGACAATATAGAATCTATCCACATGCGAAATTTCAAATTTGTAGCATGTTGGGAAGTATGCTAAATATTTCGAAGAGATACACACACATACACACATATATCCATAATATTTCCTTTTAAATTGCAGATAAACTCGTGTTCTGTGTGTTTTTCCAAGTAATAAAATAATATTTTTTTTTACCTGTAAAATAATAATTTTACTTGATAATAATTTTTAAAACTTTTTTCTTTCAACGTAGCGTGTATTCGGTGGGGAGCTGTCCATTTCCCCGAAAGGGGGTTAAACAACCAGGTGACTGTTTACAGTGTTATTACTTTATTTTCCTTCTTTTTTTTTTTTCTGGACAAAGCTCAGTCTTCCAGACACTTCGGTTTAGATGTCTTACTGTTATTATACATATTTTATATATTATTGTTAAAATAATGTACTGTTTGTCCACCAACAGTTGAGCCTTAGCCACGCCTATGTCATGTGGTAGGCGAAGAGTTCAAGAAGTCATTTGAGGGGTCAGTGTGATAGTTTTCCATTTTCAGGGGAAATGCACAGATTTTGTTTCTTGGTTATAACAGAGGAATTGATGATATAAAATACGACATTATATATCTATTTTTCTTACATATAATAATAACTATTGTGGTTAAAATAAAGAAAGGGTTACTACCAAACCACAGTGCAATCCCCGTTATGAAATGAAATTATATAACATTTTCTTCAAACAGATTTTTGACTTACAATGGAAACAATTGAAGCACTGCTATTGTAAAGAAACAATCACCAGAAGTCATCGGAAACAATTGCTCCGTGTATTATATAGTTGACACGTGATTGGACTGTTGGATTCTGCGAGAGAACCAAGGAGAAGCAGCAAGGAAAAATGCAGAAGTCATTGGAATATAAAGATGGCGATATTTAAGCGAAATGCAATTCTCTAAACAAGTATTTTGGAGACAGGTTTTATATCGAATGTGTGAAACATTAAGTGTCGATTTAAACTATGATTAATGAGAAGGATTTAGTGATATAATTTATTAATCATATTGTATGCTCTGTTTCAGCGTATAAGTAGTGACGTAATCTCATTCGATGTGCAGCAACTGGAACGATGCCATTTTGAAAGTGATACGAAATATTCCAAAGTTTATTTCCAATACCGAGAGCCAATGTTTATTTATACGAAGTAAGGATATAATTAAACATCGCATTGAAGTCTGCAAGTAAGTCATATTTTTCTTGTTGATACACAGAACACATTTGCATTAATTCACGAACAGCGTAACCATAGTTAAAGGTATCAAGATGACACAAGTAGATAATTCAACTATTAAAGTGAAGTAAAGACGTTTACCTTCGTGGATGCAGATTTACCAAGTTTTACAAAGAACATTTAACGATTGATTCACATACAGTGAAAGACTTATCGATTTAAGAGAGACTTTAAGCTGAAGCAACTATGTTAATTGTAAAAGAGTAATATACCATTTCTAGGAAGAAGAAATAATATATGTAACTAAATATAGCATTTAATCAAAGAATTAAAAGCACTTAATTCTAGTTTACTTGTTTATGCTCATTGAACCATTACCTTTAATTGACAGTATTTCTTACTAGGATAGGATTTGAAATAAAACAATTTTACATCCACCTACACCTATTCGTTTAACTTCATCTGCTATTTTATTTAAACGCTCTGCTAAAGTTATTTTCTAAATGTGAGCAAGTTTATTCCACATTTATGGTTATGGGGCCCAGGAACGCTTCCACTGCGCAAGTTAGACACATCTATGGTCATAAACCCTAGGAACGCTTCGGACCGCGCAAGTTAGGCACATCTATGGTTATAGACCCTAGGAACGTTTCGGACTGTGCGAGTCACGAGTAAAATAGCGAGCCGCAAGTTACAAATAAAGCAACAAGTCGTAAGCTACGAATAGAATTACAGCGTCGTACTAGATGTTTTGAAATACACGTGCCACAAAGACAGTTACGAACTCTTGGCAAAGATTCAAGTTGTGCAAACTATGTTTGGATAAAGATCCAGTTTTGCATTCAACTGAACCAATAAAAGGTACAATAGTTCAATTGCTAGATTATTGCAGTTATCATGGCAAGTTACATTCTAAAATTCAGTGGCGTAAATTATGCAAGTTGGAAAATGCATATCCGCACCCAGTTGCAAAAAGACGGTCTTTGGGATGTGGCGAACACTCCGCTGAAAGAATTAAAAGAAATGGAAGATAAGCCCATTAAATACAAACTCTTAAATAAAGCCCAGAAGGCAGTTGGCTTAATTCACGAATCTCTTGAAGAGAAGTATCGCATGTTATTGCAAGAAGTGAGTGATCCACACCAGCTACTAAATGAGATCGATGCAAAGTTTAATATCATCGATTATCTCAAAGTGACAGACCTCAAACGAGATTTATTTACTATGAGTAAAATGAAAGACGACACAAATTTGCCAGATACAATACTCAAAATAAAACTCCTAGCAGGGGAAATCACAACAAAGGGAGGTGTGATGCCTGACCATGAAGTTAGTTGGCTTATCTTGTCTGGTTTGCCGAATAATTATGACGCTTGTGCACAAAATATTATGACAATGCAGAAACACAGTAATTACAACTCGGAGATGTAATTGATTGCGTGATGCAAGAGTACAAACGCAGACACAGCAACATAAAATCAGATGATACTACTGAAGATAGCAGAAGCCACAAAAGGTCAGATGACGCTGTGTGCAATAGTCAAAGTTATAAAGCTGTAGCTGATACTAAGTCTAAGAAAACCCCTAATCGAGACGAGGATTCTCGACGCTGTTATAATTGTGGTAAGATAGGCCACATCGCCAGATTCTGTCGCAAGAAGCCAAAACGCAAAAGTAAGAAGACAGAAGATGACGTAGTTAAGGACGACAAAAAGAAGAACTTCTCTGGTATCGTCACCATGTACGGAGGTGAAGCCGAAACAAAGAAAAGGACATCGTGGTACATCGATAGCGCTAGTAGTCATAACATATGTAATGACAAAGACTCTTTTAGCAGTTACCAGGAATTCCGCAATGTTACGAAAGTATACGGAGCTTCTGAGGAATCCATCCAAGCTTTAGGAGCCGGCATAGTTCCATTGAGAGTAAAGACGTCACAAAACAAACACCTAGTAGTGAGGCTGACAAACACGTACTTTGTACCCAAAATAGCTGTTAATTTAATATCCGCTGGAGAACTTGATAGACACGGATGCAAACAGTACATCAACAAGAACAGATACGTTGTCAAGGATCCAAGCAACAGAACCATTTTAGTAGGTAAAAAGGTGAATAACTTGTACAAAGTGGATTGTACACCTGTAAAAGAACCGGTGAAGAGTTACTTCAATGAACAGAGACACGATAAATATCACCTATGGCATGCTAGACTCGGCCACATTTCTTCTGTAAGGATGAAGATGATTCAATCCAAGAACTTACTCAAAGGAGTAGAAGGAATCAAGATCCCCGTAGACAAGAAAGACTCATTCTGTGAAGGTTGTCAACACGGTAAGATGCCTAACATCAGCCACAAGAGATTGAATAAAGTAAGATCATCTAAACCATTGGAATTCGTTTATACTGACTTATGCGGGCCGATGCAGTCACACAACGGAAAGAAAGCATACATATTGACATTTATCGACGACTACACCAGGCGGAGCTTCATTGATATAATTGAAAGTAAAGATGTTGTAGTGGACCATATCAAGACTTTTATAGCCTATGCAGAACGGTCTAGTGAAAATAAGATCAAACACATACTATCTGACCAGGGTAAAGAATACATCAACAAAGACGTTATGAATTTGTTAGAGGATAAAGGAATTAAGTTCCAGCATTCGTCGGCGTACGAGCCCCAACAAAACGGTATTGCCGAAAGATTCAATAGATCTTTAGTCGAGATGGCAAGGACTATTCTCACGGACGCCAAGCTTCCCGTGACATATTGGACTCATGCTGTAAAGTGCGCGAATTACATTTTGAATCGCCTGCCGCATCAGAGCATAGATTTTGACATCCCTTTAACTCGGTGGTACAACAACCAAGCACCCCCAAGCGTTAAACACTTAAGAAGATTTGGTAGTGCAGCTTACCTGAAATTACCAAAAGTTCAAGTTAGGAACAAGTTCGAGTCGAAGGTTCATAAGGGTATCTTCCTAGGTTACTCCAATGCAACCAGAGGATACAAAATCTACTATACAGATGACAGGAAAATAGTTGAAACAAGAAATGTATACGTAAATGAGAACAAGCGTGGGAGTGAGTTTCTCGAAGTGAACCGAAACACAACTGACCACAAGTATGACCTCAGACTCATTACTCGAAAGAGCCAAATAGCTGACACCAGTTCTTCCGAAGACGAAAGTGTGCATGATGAAACCATTAGAGAAGGAGAACCATCCAATGAGGACCCATTAGACAATTCAAGAGAAGCATCTGAACAGTCTGAATCGGAAACCTCGGATGAAGAGCCTGAAGTAGAAGAAAATTACTTCAAACTTAGAAGTCGTCAAGTTAAGTTGAACCCTAAAGTTAGAATCAACAAGCGAACATGTGAAACCATTCCAGTGAACTACAACGAGGCAATCACGTGCAGTGACAGTTCTAAATGGAAAGAATCCATTAGGGAAGAGTTAAGGAATCTCAAGGATCATAACTCATGGCTAGAAACGGAAATCCCAAGTTATGCGAGACCTCTGTCCACACAATGGATTTTTAGGACCAAAAGAGATGCAAAGGGTGAAATTACCAAGTATAAAGCACGTCTTGTAATAAACGGGTATTTACAACGAAAGGGAGAAAATTATAATAAAACCTATTCTCCAACCCCCAGCTTAACTACCATCAGAATGCTTTTATCGTTAGCCGTGCAAGAGGACCATGAAATTCATCAATGTGACGTAAAAGGAGCTTACTTAAATGGTCTGATTGACCATGACGTCTACATTGAAGTTCCTCAAGGAGTCGAACTCAAGGACAAAGCATGCAACGGACTAAAATTGCAAAAGTCAATTTACGGATTAAAGCAAGCAGGACGTAGATGGTATGAAACCCTGCGAGATAAGTTGTTGAAACATGAATTCAAAACTATCAAGACAGAGCCATGTATCTTCACATACAAAGCGAGTGATAGAAATACATATATATTGTTATTCTATGTCGATGATATTTTGATCATAGGCAAAAATGAAGAAATGATTAACAATATCAAACACATGCTAGATAAATTATTCGGAATAAAAGATTTAGGCCGAATAAAGGATTACCTAGGTATGAACATCAGATATGACAAGGATCAAGGAAAGTTGTTCATTTCCCAGAAGCGATTTATCCATGATTTATTAGTAAAACATAACATGGAAAACTCGAAGCCAATGAGCACACCGTTAGTAGAAATATCTAACAAAGGAAGTCACGAAATGGATGAAAGTGAAAAACTAGGAAAACAAGAGCATTTGCTGTATAGAAGCATCGTAGGAAGTCTTATCTACATAAGTTCCAACAGTAGACCGGATATTACTTATTCAGTCAACCGTTGTTCGGAGAAGTTAAATTCCCCAACTGAATTTGACATGAGAAATGTCAAACGAATGCTACGTTACCTACATGCCACTGAAGACATGCAGATGATATTCACCAAGGGGAGAATTTGCTTTATGCATATTCTGACGCTAGCTTCAACGACCGATCAGACGGAAAGTCAACATCAGGGAACACCATATTTCTAGGCAACAACCTTATATCATGGAGAAGTAAAAAGCAAAGTTTGATTGCCCACTCCAGTCAAGAAAGCGAGCTTATTTCCTGTTACGAATGCGCTCGAGACATTGTAAGTTGCAAGAAAACACTGTCCGAATTGAAGTTCGAAGATCTTTCAAGTCGAACAAGTGTTCTCTATTGCGACAATCAACCAACGATCCGGATGATCGAAAATAAGTTTGAAACCACCAGAAGCAAGCATATTGATTTAAAGTTCTACATCATCAAGGACTATGTAGAACAGGGTGAAATTCTACTAAAGTATGTAAGCAGCCAGGATAATCCCGCTGATTTATTGACAAAGGTTGTGAATAAGACTAGACTTCAAGATTTGATCAAGCACTTAAAGGTCATGCAAGTCAACCGAGCCAGCTTATAGTATATACACGCTCATGCTTACACTCCAAGAAGAAAAGTTAATTCCGATTTTCAAGTCGAAGATTGAAAGGGAGTATTGTGGTTAAAATCAAGAAAGGGTTACTACCAAACCACAGTGCAATCCCCGTCATGAAATGAAATTATAGAACATTTTCTTCAAACAGATTTTTGACTTACAATGGAAACAATTGAA